>JAYMGJ010000375.1:0-91092 GCA_037178675.1 Scleroderma bovista
GGTGATCATTACGACGTTCAGGACCACCATTCTTCCGCGCAGACGTGTAGGCGAGAGCTCCTGGATGTAGAGCGGAGCGACGCACGATGCGAGTCCGACACCGATACCAATCAGGAAACGACATCCGACCTGTAAAATTCGTTGTGGGGTAGTATAACCTGTTGGGAGAAGAGGAAGATGGCATACCATGCTCCATACAGTGTGGCTGACGGCCTGGCCGACGGCACCACCTATGAAAGTAAGGTCTGCAATCCCGATCACGGGGCGGCGACCTGTCCAGTCTGACATGACTCCTGCTGCTAAACCACCGAGAAGCGCGCCGAGTGTAGTAGCGGAGGTGATGAATTCCTGGAGTTGTGACGGAACTGATGAACAGGTGAAGCTATTCTCTGCACATTAAACTGACTTTTTCCCCATCGGAAAGCTGGGCAGGACCTAAATCGCCATTGATCGTTACAAGTGTGCCTGAGATGACACCAGTGTCATATCCTGCGAAGGCGTTCGTTCACTACATATTGAAGTCATCAGCAAGGCCGACGTACCGAAAAGCAATCCAGATATCGTGCAGCAGCAGACTAGGAGCCAAATGAACCATGTCGTCCTTTCCTCCCCCTCTGCGATGACGGCAAACTCAGAGATTTCGCCAGCAGCAATGCACTGTGCGACATCGAGATATGCATCGGCGTTAACAGCCGGCGAGTGGTCGTTGTCTTCCTCTCCCCGAGCCATTCTACAAATCTCCGGATCGTGCTTAGCGTCTTCTACGGCCTTTCGGGCTCGAATCAGGTGAAACGGTGACTAGCGCTTCTTCTAAATCTTGTACTTCGAAGTTTGGTCACATGCATTGAACTGCGGCATGCATGCAATAGCTGTTCTTCGCGGTTTTCCCTCACCGAACTATTCTCAGAAGAGGAAGCCGTTTTGACATCGGCCATGCATTGATACCCGAAGGACATTTCCCGTGATGCAGATGAACTCGCCAACAATTCAGAGTACATACCAAGAGAATTCTGCCTCTGAGCTACACTTGGAGACGAACGCTGATTCAGACTCAACATGGTGGACAACTTACAACATATTCCTGGTACGTATATTATGTTAACCTGGACTATGCATCCATCTTTACCTATTATAGAAGTGGCGGCCGCATGACCTATCATATACGGGGGTTAGTACCAGTGCAATGAATTTCAAACCATACAACTTTGTCCCGATTGCGGCATTCCTCAGAAATGTTCATCCGCGTGCTTGCCCCCTTCCCTTGTTCGACAAGGGTTCTGGGACCGTTTTAATTCATGGGAACGTGACATTGATTAACGGCTTGAACTTTTTGCCCTTTTAAGGGCATGTAGAGAGAGATTCAACCCTTTTAAATGTGGATATGTTATGCAGTCGAGAGTCCGGCGTTTACAACGAGAAGCGCTAAGATGACTGACCAGACTGTAGCAGAGTTAAGCAAGGATTCTGCCGGCGCAGATCCCCCGGAGCGGCGGCCGCATCTCAGAACTAATACATACGAGAGTCAGTACTACAATAAATTTCAACCCTTCTTCCTCCTTCCTCTCCTAAAAATGTCTTGTAATATCAAAAGCTTAGCTAAATGTACCAATCAAATTAGATTTCAAAACACTGACCTTATCCATCTCTTGCTTAGTGTATTAACGACTGGCCGCTGACCTATGGGTGAACATCGACTGAACTTTGTCCCGAAGAGATTGAATCATCCTGGTCCTTGCAATTGGCACAGCCCTCCTCAGCGTTAACCAATCCTTCTCTCTTGGAGGCACCAAAGTAGAAGTAGACCGCAGGAAGGCCCACGAAACTGGCGCCGACAAGATTCCCCAGGAATGACGCAATCAAGGACCTTGGGTGAAGAAAATGAGAACGGAACCTACAGGATCAAATCAGGGTAGACCGACTACTTTTTAATGTAGTAAGCTGGCGTCAACTGTAACAAATTAGCTTTGTGTAATTGAGAAAATGTCAAGCACGAACGTCAGCACGAAGCATAATTCCTAAGGTGATTTTGAACATGTTGACAACCACTATAAGGGACCGTAATTAGCCTCGTTGAAATTTAAATTAAATACCATCTGCCTACTGTGATCAAATCCACAAGTAACAAATGCCTTCACAGTCGTACGATGATCAGCTGACACCCGGTGCTAGGGTTTAATGAATAGTTACATACCCAGATGGGCAACCAGAGAGAGACAATTTTGGAGATTGTCTCCCGAGCTCCTGTCGCTTGCTGTGGAGCCCGTCAGACAAAAAGGAGTAAATCCTACTATCATTTCTCACCCAAAAACCGATACAGACCAGCCAGTTGCAGCCAATACCCTTGAGGAAAATTTGGTACCAGGTCGGGGTTACGGCCCTTGTGCTGGGGAAACATTCAAAAACCGACGACAAAAACATTTAAAGAGCCATTGCTTACACGGCAAAATTTCTAATGTATGCGGCATAAGGGTCGGCAACAACAAGGCCATCGCCTGAAAGCATTTACTATCGATATCAGTTAGAAATGATGTAACAATGGCACGAACTCTTAGCAAGGAAGACAGCAGATAAAAGACTTCCACAAAGGTTTCCAAAAAAAACTGCATCTAAGCATCAGCCTTGCATCTGGATTGTACGGTCCGACATACCAATGACCCAGTTGGTAGGTATACTCCACCAAGGAAGTGAACCGTTGAGAACAGCCATAGGGAAAATCTGCATGCGGGATGTCAAGGAAGCTCTGGAACAAATCTTTTCAGGAACCTACCATAAGGTTACTAGTGAGGAGCTCGAACCCTTGCAGGGTGATTCTATAGAACCGGTGTCGTTACACAAAGGCGACATGCAATATTTCAAGGGACCATACGCGACAAGCCCAACGGGGAAAACAAATCCACCGAGAAGTTTAACAATGCCGGGGTTAGTTGACGTCAAGGACGGCGAGCCACCTTGTACGATAAAATCAAAGAGGCTACCGAACGATAAAATGACGCCAGCAAGGATAGCCTTAACGAACACTTTGTCGTACTGGGTGTTGTGTTTCGTCACCGCTTGTTGGATTATAGCAACAGCGACCTCGGCAGGCTGGAGCGTGGATGAATCCATTTTATTGTATACGTTGAGGGTGAACCAGATAATGAACCTATGGGAAGGATAACAGGAGGGGGACATATTCTGTGAGGCAGGTGGCTAGATATACGAACCCTGAAGAAGAATAGTTCATGACCCGCAAGATTCCACAGGCGGACACCGGCCCCCATTGCCTCGGACGAATTCGCATCGAAGAGCCTTTTCCTTGGAAAAAGGGTCCCTAAGGGCAAGAAATGAGATCATGACCTGGAATAAGCGTTTGACTCATCTCTATTATCAGCGAACCTCCGAGGTGGTGTGCAGAGACCTGGATATTCTTAAGAGAAAAAATGGTCACATTGTTTTAGGACCTCGATAATGCCTCCGTTGTAGACTAGAAGCTATTGTAAACACTATTTAGTAGCAGTTAAGGGTGATGTATTCTAAATCAGGGGTAGCTTGCCTTGCGTTTCCACAGTTCTTGTTCTTCTCGAAGTCAACGGGTCGGGATGTATTGTCGAATCAACACTGGGAATGAGGCAGAAGGACGAAAACATTACGGCAAAAAGGTATTGTTCTCTTCTTCAATTGAGATGACATATATCACATTGGGCGAATGGAGTATTCCCAAATAGTGAGACGGCATCAACCGTTTTCGAATTCTGCAGGGTTAGCCTGGATATATACATTTCGCAGTATTGTTCTCTGAGAAGAAAAAATAAGGTGCTCTAACCCAAACCGCAAAGATTGCGAAAGGACCTACAATGGATAGACATCTAGCAAGTATAGCAAGGCGACGAAACATCGTTGTGTCAAAAAATCGCCTCTTCCTCGCTGGACACTTGGCAGACATCGTCGGAGGAGAGAATCTCAGATGCTGACTGTGTGCACTGACGTTGAATCCAAGTCTGGTCTTGCGATGTAGCGTTTAGATCGAAGAATTTTGGTTCTGGAATATCTGCTGCGAAGTGGTACTACGATCAGTATTGCCTTAGCATTAAATGTCACGGGGTCCTGTCGTGTTGTCTAGGAATGTGCATGTCATTGGTAGAAGCATTGACCTGGTGCGAGGGTAAGCCGGCGACACGAGCGTCTGGGTCACATGCATTTTTTTTGTCCCCTGGAACTTTTCAGAATCCGACTACGGACGAACTCGGAGCATCCAAGATGGGTGTTTCCATCATTTGTATGTCTCCATATGATGATGATGTCAATTGCGCTTGTGAAAGATGGATGGATTTACGTCCTTGTAGTCTCGGTGTGTACCAATTTCATCGAGGTGGATGGATAGAAATCAGAAACCATCCAATTTTCGTTCATCAGATGAGTCCTAGGTTGAGTTTGAAGAGACGCGTAAGCCGTGTGGACACATTTTTGGAATGATGAAGACCAGACAACAATCGACAATGGATGTTCGGAGAGACGGCTACAAATTGAGTCGTGTACATTGTAATGCCCTTCTCATTTCGACATTGCCTCAACAACGCGCACGAGTCTCAGGTCAAACTTCCAGTCTGCAAGAGAAACTCCCATATAGGCTCAGAAACTAAATACCAGTACCTTTATTTGGTATGGCCTACCCCAATTTAATGTCTGGATGCCTTGGGCAGTGCACCATGTCTATCTCTCTACATCCAGAGGAAATTGTCAGGTTTGAAGTGACAAACAAGGTTTACACTGGACTTCCCCGAGTTATCATCAGCAAAGAAATCGATACATATACGAATGCTCTAACCCAAATCTCAAAAGATGAGTCCAAATTGACAATGCGGGAAAGATATCTATGACAAACGGCTTCAGAGGGTAAAACTCCATGCATCTCGATTATCTGCCCATAGTCTGGCATATTCCAAACACAGCCGATACACATACGCTGCCATCATATCAGCCTTGGTCTAGGTGAATAAGAAACGAAAAAAGAACCTTCCATATCGACAGTGCGTCCTATTGTCCTCTTCCATTGCTTTCCAGCCCTCGCAATCTGTCTAAGTTGCCTGTCCCCATTCGCTCGTATCGTACTGATATCAGCACCAAGAGTACTTGTCATATTTGCGGCTTGGAGCGTTGAATACGTTGGTCCTGAGAAATAGGCGTGGATATTGTATATCTCCGAATAAGAAGATGAGAGAGGAATGTAGTGCAACCTAGCAAGGATGCGTTACCATCGTCATTATCACAAGGCGAAGGTTGACGGAGATGATGGGGGACACTCACCAAGGCTGTACCCAATCTGAAAAGTACTCCTTGTACACGGTCGATTTAATAACTGCGCTATCAGACGCCATAAACGCCATAAATCGACCAGAATACCCCATTCCATCCAGATCGATGAGGTACTTATATGCCCAGTGTTCGCCCAACGGCACTGCGTCTGCGAACCTGTGTGCTCTCCGAAGGGCTTCTTCACCCCCCGGATAGCTCCCCACAGAAGACACGAACGCAACGTCCGTGATTTCTCTGTTAAGAGAACCTGCATGAACTGCGGTGGATATAAATGTGCCAGGACTCAGAGGGGACTCGTGGATGATAGTACAGTTGGCTGCCGCATCCTCGTGGGTCATATGGACAAATCTAGGGTCGCGAAATTAGTTTCTCGCAAAAGATCTCATGATATATACCTGTGTCGCTGATAGTTAGGAGAGAACCCTGGGGGTGTACTTCCTCCACCGGTAGTAGCCCCGCGCCAAAAGATAACGTCGCTCTTCTCATCCCAAGGAACTTCCATATCGTCGATCCCCTTAGGCTCAAGGTTAACAGGATCCCATCCATATGTATATCTGCTATTTTGACCATGGTAATAATGACTTGGGATCCTAATATCTGCAAATCCCTTCGCCTTTGCAGGAGAGAACACAGGGTACAGCTTCGACATGGTGCGCCAGTCGGAAAAGAAGTGCCCCTGGGTAACGTGGGCCCATGGATATCGACAAAAATCAAGATCTACATCGACCGTGGATACGAATGCGAATGATTCGCCTGGCGTGTTGGATGTGCCTAGTAGACTTCGGGGCTTTTCTACGTTGGGGTTGCGGTAAGAGCTGAATAGCCGGCGTGCTTGGGTGTTTGGAGCGCAGGTGCGACGGAATGCGTCCCAGACGCTACCGGCTCCTTGCCAATCTGGGGTGAATTCGTCCACTGCAACTCGGTGAGACTCCAGTGCGATGAGAAGGAAGGAATGGATTCGTACCAGAGCTCTCGAAGGTGAGATTAGAGTATTGCTGGTATTCCCAAGGTACTAGAACGCGACCTTCTGCTTTGGCATTAATCGGGAAGTCCATGTTCGGGAGCTGAATGAAATGTGAGCGTGACTCCAATTCGATTGCAGAAGCGCACAACCTTGTGTTGGTATTTTTCTACAAGACGCCGAAACCCAAGGGAGCGGTGACCCTTTTCTTGGTCCTTGAACTTTTTCTGTATCTTGAAGTCGATAGCCTGGCCGTCCTGTATGCGCACTAGATCGATGGATGGCAGCTGACCCGCCTGCATACAAATGTCCACGTGAGCGCTATCACCAGGGTCGGGCAACGTACTTCATATGCCCTCTCCCGAAACTCCCTTCCGCTTAGCAGCCAGAACGGACCAAGGTCTTCGAAAATGGCATCATATTCATCGACAAGCTTGACATCGTTCTCCGTCGCAAATTCCCACCAATCATCAAACCCACGAGGCGGGTCCCTACCATATCGTTTCTTGTATTCTGCAACAGCCTGTGCGAGAGTCTTGCTCTGTTTAGCGAGCAACGCCTTGAACTTTTGTTCTGCGTCTGCCATGAGCCTCGGAATAGGGTGTTCGTCGAATACACTGATGTCGCCGCCTTGCCGAGAGAATGGGAGCCATTTTGGGGAGACGCTGAACCAGTTTGAGCGAACTTTTGAGTGTGAGGAAGAGGAAGAGAGAGATGTGCGATCGCGCCTCGCTGCGAAGAGACCTCCGAGCATGAAGAACGAAAATACCCATGCTATGTAGATCCACCCTCGCGTCTTGCTTGCGCGGGCATTGCGTGGATCGAGGGGGCTCATGTGTGACCTCGTTGGAGGCGGCGCCTGCTTCCCGAGGGTATCGTCACTGGTGCAAGCAGCTGGTCTTGAGTGGTGATAGAATGACCGGTGATTGTGTGTACATTTGTTTTGACGCCCCCGAGGATTTCTACACAAGTACTACTGCGTACGTGAAGCAAGTCCACCTTGGATCAAGTATTTGTGTTTCAAGTTCAATGCTTATTTCTTGATCTACATCTCAGGGCCTTTGTAGGGAACTCCTATCACTGTTTTCCCAATCGATCCTCCATTTAGAATCTAGATGATTCAGGAGTCACCCTTGCCTGAGGTTGCGCTTGCCGGAATTCCTGTGGTTGTTCTACTCTCCATGGTTGGTCCGCGCGATATGATATCTAAGATATGGATGCTCAAGTTGTTTTTGACTCGCAACTCCAGCCTCTGGGCCGCTCTATCATATCGCGTCCCTCAACTTGTATTACACAAAACACCAGGCTTCCAGGCAAACCCAAACGAGTCGAGTTGCACTCAAGCCCAATCCTCAACTACTGACCTCACGCACACTTGTTCATTCCGACTTCCCCGCTCACTCCATGTTCATAGTTGCATAGCTGTACACTCTGCTTCCACCTCACTGTGGCTCATGCACTATCCAAAATTCCCATAACTGAGCCGCAGGCTGACAGGCGTTCCTTCTGGCCATACTATCTGTGTCAATAAGCGGTCAATTTTATAGGACATGGGGATCGTTCTTACTACCAAACTTGCGAATATGTTCACAAGTGCACTGTAGGAGAGTATACTGCGTACCTTGCCGATGTATGCCTTTCAGGTCAGTTCGACAGATAAGGCTTCTTTTTGAACCCAAGTCGTTTTCTGCAACACCTGACTCGAACATTTTTATCATTGCTTTGTCCTTGAACCTGCTTCGACAGCTCGCTGTCATGTAGCATTGCCTGCACTCGCTCCACAAGTGTGCGCTTCACCGGATACCTGTTCTCCAAAGTATTATGCTCAGTGGGTTTTCATCCTGTTCCCGTTGACGGCTAAACTGCTCGCTCTGGAATTCGCTACCTCAATCAGCATTTCATCTTTAGTCCCGCTGCAGGTCCAGCCATGCCTCACAATTCTTAGGACTTGAGAGCATTGTCCTTCGCCTTCAGCAGATATAGCACGGGGCTGCATATCTATATCATCAGCACTGAATAATCTATCGATAAGTAGATTTCAACATCGTGTGCAACCGGCCTCGCTCGCACAACCATCAGACTACACGAGTTAACAATAGAGGCTGCCTGGTCGTTGCGTGCTATATTTGCTATACGTAACTAGGTCTTGTGTGCGGTCACCACTTCTTTCTCACGTGATGACTTGTCTATCCGAAAAAGGGAAGTCAAGAATCCGCCGTTTGAGCACAGTCGACTCCTTCCCTCGTTCTGCCGCTCAGTCGACCAGCTCAATGAGCTCCCCAAACCCAGTCACACCCCGTCCATCCCCACAACTAACTTCTGCAACCAACCGCAGACCTCTCAGCATTGCAGAACTTGCAGATAGAGCACTGCACAATCTATGGGATCCATCAAGGAGTCTCAAGCAGTGGTTGAAAGCTGCCGATGGGTTCCGGAAAGCTGGTAGGAGCTACGTGGACGCAGGAGATCTCGAGGCTGCCTTTGTCGAGTTTGCTAAGGCAGCTACTATCATCCTCGAGAAGCTTCCTACTCACAAAGAATACTACACACTCCTGTCACCAACACAACGCCATAATCTTGGTATTGTGAGTATCGTCTATCGTATCTATCCCCTCGTCTGTTTTTCCTATTATTACAATGACGTCGTTTACTGTATTCCCTTTATTGGCATCCTCAGCCCTTTCATGTCTTGACAATATAAGGCACCCTTGCCGTTAACCCTCCCGAACTGGATACTCACTGACCCCCACATACAGAATGGACAGCATATTCTCGAAAATCTCGGGGATCTAAAACCAACTTTGGTTGACCGTTATGAGCGTTGGGCGAGTCGAAACCCAGAAGAAGCCGTCCGTGCACGTGCTGCGGCTGAGCAAGCAGCGAACTTGAAACAACCAGACGAATGCCGAGATGTTGCCAGATATCCAGCACAGGACGAATCAGGGTGGCAAGCTCAGGAAGCTGCACGTCGTGACTCGGGGAGAAGACGTGAAGAAGAGAGAAGGAGAGATGAATACCGCCATAGACCACCTGTAGACCAGGGAACACCGGAACAACCCATCCGCTTACAAATCGACACAAGGAATAGGAAACATGAAGACGCCGTGGCGGCTGCTAGGCGCGCCGCTAGCTCGTCTTCCGGAGAGCATCATCGACAAGAGAGAACTCCAGAATCAATGACACCCGTGAGTGGTGAAGACCGACAACGGGAACAAGATGACCTATGGAGACGGGAAGAGGAAGATGCAGCGCGAAGACGACCTCGAGAGCAACAAGGCATCTTGAGGCGCCAGCAAGAAGCAGAGGTAGCTTCTCGTGTTGCACGACGCACCTATTCCACCCCCACGGCACACGTTGCTGGCCCCTCTACCCTAACACCACAGCGTTCGATAATCGAAGAACCAGCATATGAAGATGCTATTCCCCTATCAATGCCTTTGGAAAGCCCTACAAGGTCTGCGTTATCTTGGCAGTTCTGTCACAGCAACTGATCTGGGCGTTGTGCCACAGGGATCCAGTGAATAAACCACAATCTGTGAAAAAGTTTGTATCCCTTTCATTCGCGTTCGACCGACAAGTGCTGACACCTCCGCCAGCCTTTCATACCCCGTACCAGTGACCACAACTTCACCTGCCCCGCCAGACAGTTATGTCCGCTATCCTCAACTTATGTCACAACATCAACGCTTGCAAGGGTATACTCCTTCCCTGCATTCTATGTTTAGTTACCCAAGCCTTAGACCTTCCAATGTTGCACCCTCATCATTACTGTTCATTCCACCACCACCATCACCAGATCCATCGAAGCTGGGCTCCGATAGCAATATCCACTCACGCGATCTATTCCCTCCCCATCGTCAACCCTTACCTAACGCCTCTTCTGTCCCTCCTGCGACCCAACAACAACAGCAACAACAACGGCCACCTGCACCTACCGGACTTGCGTATCCCCCTCTTTCCCGACACCCGCACAACCAGGGACCACCAGCGTCCCTTCCTCACACACTCCAACATGTCAGCGCCGATCGCTTTCGCACCCCCTCCCAAGAATCCGCACGCATCATTCGAGACAGAACAGTAGTAGACAACGACCGCGTACCTGACCTTAAAACAGTCTTACTTCCGCGTGACTGTCTCCCCCGCTTTTTATCGATCGCAGCGCTCAACACGGCTCGCAACTGCGAGACCTGTGGGTTGTTGTTGGGGAGGGATCAGGGTGGGAAGTATGTGGTTACTGTATTATTGATTCCCCGACAGCATTCGACGAGTGATACTTGTACGATGGATGAAGAAGAGTTGGTTATGCAGTTTACGGAGGAGAGAGCGTTGATCACGCTTGGATGGGTGAGTATTAGTTTGGAGAGGGATGGGTGCATAAACCGCCTGACACCTCTGGGTATTTGTTTGACAGATCCACACGCACCCCTCTCAATCATGTGAGTGGTGCCTGCATCAGCATCACATCGACCAACGAATGAAACAGGTTTTATGTCCTCCGTAGATCTGCATACACATTCTGGGTTCCAGCGAATGCTCCCAGAATCGTTCGCTGTCGTCTGTGCACCCAAGTTTACACCAAGGTAAGCACGCTCCCATTCCATCTATCGCCATAGATCCGCCGTGTGCGGTGTATGATATGTCATTAGACATACGTGTGTTTCCGAGTTTGAAATTGAACTGAAGTAACTGACTCCACGACAGCTTTGGAATCTTCCGCCTGACAGATCCGCCTGGATTACAGACTATACTGGGATGTAATTCTAAAGAAGCGTTTCATCCGCACCCAGATCTTCCGATTTATACTGTGCGTCCCCATCCCTTCCTCTTTTTTTTTTTCCGCAACTTACCTCACGCTGACCCCCATTTTTTGTTCCGGTTTTCGTTGTTGGATCGGTACTCAACTGACCCCGTGCCTGCAGGACGCAGATAAGGGGCATGTGCAGATGAAGGATATGGCGCTAGAGATTGTAGATTTGCGTTAGTATGACTGTCTGGCACGCTAGCTGGTTAGCTCCATTCCCCTCACTTGCAATAATGCATGGGGCGAGCTTGGTCAGATTCATGTTCTTCCCCGTCGTCTTTCCCATCTTTACTACATATGTACGTGCTTGTCGAGTACGGCAGGTGTAAGAGGGGTTACCGTCAGATTGTCTGTCTACTTCTACGCATGCATTCATCATTTGTGCTGTCCTGACTCTTCTTCCGCCCGTCTTCATGGCGTCCGTGTGCAGCTTCATCGGCATTCTTGGTTTTCAATTAATTCATGCCTGCGGACAGGAAGCACTACTGGATTCCAGGCCCGTGCGCAAAACGCTGGAGTTCGAATTGCAGGTTCGTTTGAGGCTCCACTACACCCAAAACCATTGATTGCATCCGATGTAATTCCTATGACTTCAATCCCGCCGGAACAGATAGGACTGTCTAATGAAGACAATGTCTCTCCGTCTCACATATGCCGCCACCTTCAACTCGACGGCCGTCAAGGCCTGACATTAGCCAAAACCGTTCAATCAACTTTCGTATCGACCCATTCGTACATGACTGCTGAGCTATACACAGCCAAGCTTTCTCGTTGGCGAAGCAGACACGATTCTTCTCTACTACCAAATAACAAACAAAACACTGCGAACGTAGTCTTTCCCTGTAACAAATATATTGAACACAAGAATGGGGCTAAGAAAGGGTATGACTGGCGATATAACATCCATTTTTTTTAAATTCAGATTTATAGTGCTTCTTCGAATATCCACTGGAAGGGCGATAGTAAGTGTATTAGTTCAGCGTCGAACGAGAGTCATGGGAAGTCGAAACAGTTTCTGCAGCATCTTTTTGGGACCGAGTTTGCCTAAGTTATTTGGCCCTATAAGCAGTGAAGGAGAGAGTGACCGCGAACATCGTTGCGTCTCCACCGCTGGGTTCCCCCTTTCCTCCATACAGTCACAACACTTTGCCGTAGAATGTTCATGGGAAGACCGCCGAGCGGACGAAGAATACTGAGGTGGCGCGTCCACGTCGGCGACAACAAGCCTCGGAATTTCCGGGCAGACCCCGATGTCAATGACTTCGTAGCGCACCAGACGCGATGACACGATCCGCCAGGCAGGCGGGCTGATCCTGACGGACTTTCGTTGTCCATCTTTGATGAGGTTCACAGATAATGTAATTCGATTTCCGTCGATCCTTGCGAGTGTCGCAAATGCGGACTGTGCATGCTGTAGCGCTCTCTACACACGTCGCGTGTGAGCCCACAAAGAAATGCCAGAACCTATCCAGACCCACCGCCCAATTGGAATCAAGCGGAACATAGACCATCTGGTCTTCATGACGGTACGTAATCACATCTGCAATGGCAGTAGATCTACGACCAGCCTTCGTACAGTTTGCAGTCATGTCCTGGGTGGGTGAAGTGGGCAGGATACTAGGAAAATGAACATAACTCACTATATACTTGTATGAGTAACGATGGCGACCGCCGACAGATGACATAGATAGCACCTGCTGCCGTGACGTGACGTCGACGACAGCATTTCCCCGTCCGAGGATCACTCTCAGCCGAGCAACGGTGCTGGAGATAAGAATGCCTGACCAAAGCCTAGAAGTGCGGGTCACTGATTCCAAGATCGACGGAATAGCTTTTATATTTAGTTCCGATGGATGAGCAAAATAATGAGCCTTCTCGCCTTGTTCCCTTTCGTAATATGACGTCGTGGCATGTACAGTATAAAAAATTGGCTGAATCGGTTGGTCTTGCAGGTCAATATGTACTTTAGTCTCTGTAGGTTCCGTAACATTTCATCGATGGCGACGAATGCGAGAACAATCTGGGTACGTAGGCGAGGTATCGGTCCTCGACGAGATGACATTGGTTGGCGAAAGCGACTCATCCTCCACGTATGAAACAGCTGCCTGATGGTGGCATAGCGCTCATGGAGCCTGCGGTCTATTAGCGATTTTGGCTCGTCGAAGCGAACGGTCTTAGTGCAGACCTCCTGTCGTACGTCGCTAGAGTGACGATACTTATCTTCATCGTTGTATGGGCGTGAGGGGCGACCTTGACGCCAGATGGAGGTGCTGAGAGGTCTCGAGCTGAGCGGGGGCGAAGGGTCATCGGATTGTTCTTATCGACGTTGGCAAGTCGGTAGTATCGAGAACAATGTGTCTGACTTTAAGCCTTGACCTTTTCAAAATTGGGAAATTCTGTATGGATGTGCTTCGGAAGGCCTTACCAGAATAGCTTGTCGCCCGCGTTGACGTTCGGAAAGCTTGTGACCATTACACCAAAAGGCCCAAGTACTGCCAAACAGGCTCTGGCACCACAGACAATAGTACATATGCTGATAATCCGCGCTCAGGTAAGCCTTACAGCAGGTAATCAACGTTTCATCAAGGACAATGGTACCTAATGACGACAGCGGCGCAGTCCACCCCTTACCATTAAGTATGTCTGGTTATGAGGGGCCTACCCCTGGGTAACACGGCAGGCAATAATCAACGTTTCATCAAGTGGAATGGAAATGACGACAATGGCGCACCGGTGTTGACCTGCTGCGTACGTGAATGTATTGTGATACTTAATTCTGTCTCCCTGAAAGGTACCGACTGCGATTCTGAATTCATTGACCATGAGGCGTTTTTCGAACTCTTTCCTATTTCCTATCTACAGCATTGCTTATTATGCGCCACGATACCCACGCACATCTTCATAGAATGGTGCAATTGTAGAATGTTCTGTTCTCCTTGCCTCCCGGGGCGCTGATGCCTTGAAAAGGACTTGCAATGATCGATGCCCTGCTCAGCGACGACGATCAAACATCGAGTCAGCTTGCCAGGCCAGGCATCAATCGGAGTACTAGATGCATCTTATTTTTGAGTTCGACAAATTGCCTGGCAAAGAAGCCATGTGTTAAACTCTACCCTGTCCTGCCATGATTGCACATAGCCGGCCGGACGTGAAAGCGCTGCGGCAGCACGCGGGCGATAAATATGTATGATACTTGCATACTAGGACGAACACGCGTTTGCCTGCCTGCCTGCCTTCTTCATGCATGTGTGACGAATGGGGTATAGCTCTGTGGTACTTTGTGTTTCGGATCTGAGGTGGGGTAGGGTTACCGGGTATGGCGGCTGGTGATACGGGAACACCCGTACTATAATAGTATGTAGTGGCCCCTCGGCGCCCATTGGCAGGATTACGAGAGGATAAAATGAAGTGTGGGGTGTTCCTCGACTGTCCGGCGCTGTCGGAGCCAGGTCATGAGGATACCGAGGGTAATGCGGGTGGAGTAGGTGGAACGAAGTGCACCATTGAACACGAAGTTACTTTTGGCATACATACGTTCGGTGACCTCGGAGAGTGAGGGAGCTATCATCGATGCCTCTCTTGATTTCTCCAACAGCCGCTGTGTGGAGCAGCGCCCTAATAAGCTTATATGTTAGTGAGGCGCAAACCTTCACGTGAAGCCGAATAATGGAACACAGCGTGTCCAGCGGCCTAGTACGACGTGGATTCGATTCTAGCGTTGATAGCACGATCATGATGTCGCCTCGACGCCGGGGAACCCGGGGATTGCATATTCACTACTTGGGGAAACGATAAACATCAGGTATGTCGTTGAAACTTGAACCCTGCCTGTCGCCGCAATTTCTGGTGAGAATAGTACGGAACCGAGTACTAGAACAGACATTTCAAAAAGTCAAAGAGCGATTTTTGGTGGACATTTGATCCTTGGGCATCGATCGTGACCACGTCAGATGGCAGATGTCGATGCGTTTGTACAGTGCGCATGCTGCTAGTGATGGGCATCGGGTGACGGAAATTGATGTCCGAGGTAGGATGAACGCTTTCCGCCTGTGCACGGTCAGTTCTCAAGCACATTATACGCACGTTCGTTTGGATGAAGTCCCGTTCGAAGTTTCGTGTGACCTGGGCCATCGACGAGTGGTATCTGTGATAGCATTTGCGCTGGATCCGTCCTGGGTGACAGATTACCTGCGATCCGAATACATTAGTAGAGTATGGATTGTTCTCTTGCACGACTCGCAGCAGGTGACGAAGAGGGAGAAAGCTAAGGGTGGACAGCTTGCACCAGCTACTGTTCTTCGCCGTACGATCTCTTGGGTTCGACGGAGATAATCCTGTTCTGATGAAGAGATTACTCGACACAGATAATCCACTGCCCACTCCTCATGGTACACTCGTGGAGAATCGGATCCAGAAGAGTCGGCCATGAAGAGGACTCAGGACCAACAGCCCAGCTTCTGCCAATTGACTCTATCCTGTGTTGCACACCATCCAAAGGCATTGCCTCGTCCTTCGAGTTGGTCAGCTGATAAGCACGATTCGGAGGATATGCTAGTAATTGGCAATTGGTCCTCCAATCCAGTTGCTACCACTGTACACACACGAGGAATGCGTGCTGATTCGACGGAGGAAGTGTCCCTGCTCGGCGAGAATGTGTGAACTCGGTCAGTGCACATTGCCAATAGGTGCGCGTGTGTGTATGATGATACCAAAGATGGCGTCGGAGTGCCGTACCGTGTCATGCTACGACCCCATGATAGAGATGCTTCTTTGTACATCTCAAATACCTGTCACGATGAGTCCGCTCGTGGCGCGATCCTACTTGACCCGGTCAATGTTCCCATCAGTAGGATAGGACAAGAATTCCATGTTGCAAGATGGTTGTGATGAACGTTTCTCGCAGCTGCCAATATCAGAAAGTGTGAACCTTGGGCGGACCTACAAATCTTTTGGATTTGTCTGATGAGCTGAATGGTATCCAACGTGTCGCCATCCTTGAAATTGTATACCAGTTGTCGGCCGCATTGGAAGTTAGCGGTGATAGTAGTAGTCAGCACACTAGCTGATTGGTGCCCCTGACAGATTGGGCTGGCATCACCTGAGTGGGCTTGGTCATTCCCAGGAGGAACGAGTTGAATGCTGAGCGCTGTCTAGTACTTGCCAACAAGCTGGAAGGTGCATGGTATGTAGAAGTTCCCATGCTTTAGTTTTGACGCACTACACTGTCAGGGTCAGTCACGGAAACTCCCGCCCCGATAACACTTCATACATCGAAGTCTCACACTAAAACATTGCGAAGATGTATATCTGCTTCCGCGGCGTGTGTACAGTCGGCAATTTCCAGATGATTGTCGCCACTGTCAACGTTCTATCGGATTTCCTGCGGAATTTGCCAGCGATAATGCACAGTCTATCGGAGGCAATGTCATTTGGACCTGCCTTTAATAAATGTCGCAGAAGGCGCACATTAATAACAATCAAGACACCGAACGTTCCTCTGTTCTATTCCATGATTCATGTGCAGCTTGGTATGGGCGGACAGGCTACTGCAAGGCATTTGGCGCTGCAGGTGATTGCATGAGAAGCCGACAACGAACACAGGAGAGGATGTCCATACCTGTGGATCGGGTCAGTTATCACCCGGGCATAATAGTAACCTCCACAAACCTAGGAACCGCGAATTTTGCAAATAGTAAACACGTGTATCAGAGGCATTGCATCATAGGAACAGGCGTCCCGAGCGGGCTAATGCATCTTATCGTGGACCCAAATCGGTTGGAATGCCTGCCCAGAGCCAAGATGAAACAAGATCTATCGGAGAGTAGGAATTTGAAAACGGAGGCTTCAAGTTCCTGCGCAGCCCGGAAGGGCACTAGGAAGACGGTGGTATGATGGGATGGCGAGTGGGTCCAGGGTGCTATCGCGATCTTGATCATCATAGTATCAGCGTGTTCATCGCAAGAGTGCAGGGCACACCGCAAATCAAATGTCTTGTGCGAACTTTGTCGTTGAATACTAAAGTCGGAAAAGAAAACCCTCTGAAATAAACGAAGACACGAGATTTCGTATCTGAAGATCTGATACTTCAAACCGTAGTGTGGGGATTCAGGTTTTGAAACTCGAAGTCGATACACACAAAAGGACCAGAGCCCCTTCGGTACAATTAACTGTTGCTACAAGTACGTAATTCTTGCTCTTCTCTGCGACAATCCGTCTTCTCCACACACTCGTATGTCTCATCCAAGGTGGCGTTCGGCATCGCTGTGCACTGTCGTGGTATTGTTAATTAACGGTTCTCCGCAGCTTCTTCCGTCAGCGCCTTTGTTCCAGTACTCGTCCTTCTTTGGCATCCTCCGGGATATTCGGGTCGCTCTGAACATTCGACTTGATCCGACAGTGGCTCCCGCATCGGTGCACCGACCCTGACCTGCGAGTGATCTTAGGCTGTTGACAAAGTTGGCAGCTCTCGTGTGCTTGGCTAACCTAATTCAAGTCCACCATTCCAAATGCACCTCGCTTCCACATCACAGTCGTAGTTGCGGCCGTCCATGATGGAGGTGTACAGCTTGAACGCTCACAACGTGTTGGTTTATCCCACTACCGCCATAGCAAACCGAAAATTTACATAGTGGCGGGTACCCAAGTGGAAGCCGGTAGGTCACCTCATCTTGTCGGCGCACTGTGGGCTCACCCTCAAAGGATCTCTTAATTTCGCTTGAACATATAACAACCTTGCGTTGGCAACTCGTTATAATGACTAATCACAATGTTACTTAGGGCCGCGATCCGTTGTTTCTATGACTTATTTGTTTCAGTGGTCGGTTACTGCAGGATATCTCCATACGTAAGTTTCTTGTGTCCTACTATTCGTCTTTCTCCTCTCGTCACCACGTTGAAACCGCGTTGTGGTGGTCTATCCTTGCTGTGCGAGAATGAGAAAGCTTTTTATGACCTTCCTGACCCAACGACGCATTTCCCAAGCGCAGCTCAAGTTCACGCGGGTGGAACAGAACCTTGACTTCCGTAAGTGGATCGCCCCCCTGTTGTCCCTTTTCTGTGTTCCCATTCTGGTCTCCCATTGTGTGCTTTTATCATCAACACGTTTTCCACATATTTGGAAACTACCCATCGTCATAACTCAACCTACCTATCCAAGGCAGGTGGCTGTAATACCCCCGGTGCATCCTAAATAGCACCTCATCTCAGTGCCTCCTCCACTACTCCTCCCAGTTAACACCTCTCCCCTACTCGATCACCCATGCGTCCGTTATCAATACTCAACTCTCCAACACCGTCGTCTGCAAGTCGGCTCTCAGACGGAAGCCGACACTCCGATGCCATATCGTTTACGCGAAACCGAAGTGTCCCAGACTTCGAGATCGAACGACCACCAAAGTCGACCAACGGCGCTACCAAAAGACCATCAATGCGCCGACTGAAGTCAGATCATGCGCCCGAGAGTGCTCTTCGCTGGTGCCTCGAGTCCTTGATCACAGCAAAATCACGTCCATTCACTGTATCGGGTCACATCCCACTCGATCCATCAGCATTAGTCCTGTTCTTCCGTTCCAAGGTCAGCTCGTCTTTATTATTTGCTTGCCAACATGAGGTTTACCATATGATTTCAGAGTGGCATTACCCATTCGCTAGATTTCCCCATCGATGTGGATTACGACACCCCTCCTGCACTAGATGTCCTCATTGCCGCCTGCCGGCCTCACTCAACAGCAGGCATCAATGTCGTTTACACAGATCGTGACTCGCTCTTCTACCCGCCGAACCTTCCACTCACCGCCACCCTCGAAATTGCGAACCACCCGATTCTAGAAGCTGTTCGTAATGCCCTCTTTCCTAATTTACCCACCGGACATTACCTCGTTGCGGTCAGGGACCGGCTCGAGATTGTCCTCGGAGGGTGCCGTATGACCCCTCAGCCACGAACACTTCGCAACGATGGTCGGGTTGCGACAGTTTGCGTCACGCTTCCCGTGCATTATCAAGGAGGTGCCCTGGTTATTCGCAATGCTGAACAGACCGAAGAAAGGTTCTTTGGTGTTGGTGGCAACCCAGAAGAAGTGGAGTGGACGGCATATCTCGCGGAGTGCGAGTACGAGGTCGAGACCGTGACGGAGGGGTGCCGAATGAGCATCTCATTTGCTGTCCACCTCAAGACGTACGGCCCAGCCGTGGATCCCTTGATAGCTCCAACCGAACGGTTCCTTGATCTCCTATCTGATGTTCTCAAGAAGTGTCGTGGAAAGAAAGTGGCGTTTTATCTTACGCAAGACTATAATGTCAACCCAGCCGAAGTATTAGCCGAATCGCTGGTTCCTCATGTGAGTGTTGCATTTCCCCACATCGCGAAATGGGGTTTGGTGCAGGGATGCTGACGACCTCGTGCTGCGCACAGCTTAAGGGCAGCGATTCGCTTCTGTACCACGCCTTGAAGGTGTTCAAGCTCGCGCCAGAGCTTCACTGGGCCGCAGGCGGCTACATCTGGCCAATACAGTATCCAGTGGATTGCGGGAATGATCTCTCGGAGTCGCCAACAACATCAGCAGCGATGCTGGCAGGCTTCACTGGTTCTTCGTTATCTTTTAGCTCGCCGTCGAGACGGAGCGTGGCTGTGCCTCCCATGAGCTATTACAGTGACTCGGAACAAACCGATATCATACGACAGAGGGTGAAGGAGAGCGGTGCCGTTCCGATTTCAAAAGCGGAGATAACCATCTTATCGGATACGTCGCTCGAACCAATGTCGAAGGAGAAGGTCTATTTTTCGTCGAACGGTGAACTGGAGAAGTTGGTCGTGAACGTGCTTTTGGTCACGTATGTCCCATGATGGCGTTGTTCCGCCCCCTACGCATTACATATGTCGTCGTCGTCCTTTCGCTGTTTTCACGACTTGATACTGCATACCTTGACGCTCCCATTGTTACATTATATACCACCCTGTAGTAATCGGCTGTGAAGCAACCCGCTGTAGAACACATACAAGGAAACCTCGTACTTTTCGTTGGCACAATAGATGATGATGAAGATAATGAAGAAGCAGGCTGACTAAGCAATCCGCCTAAACATTGTCATTTCAATCTCCGCTTGAAATGTCGGAAATACGGGCTGTTTGATGGTTCGTCGCCGAGGAACGCAACGCGCGACTTTTGTTATTCTTCTCTAACTAATACTGGGCCGAAGGTGCGTGATTTTATGATCGAATGCGCATAATATACCCACAAAGAAACCCAATGTATTTGTAGTGATGCTACGACTATTGTCGCGGCGCGCGCCTCCTGCTGGGACGGGGCGACTCGGAAAGGTTGCTCGCAGTGGGTCTTCACAGAAAGGTGCATGCGTCTTTTCTGCACGTCAACAATAGTGTGTATGGTTTCTGACTAGCGTGATATCGTATGCGTTTTCGTGAACTGGCATCATCACACAAAAACCTTCCGTATGCCATGACATATATTTCCGCGAAACTTAGGTCGCAGGTCGATATCGTCGACATCTGCTCGCCGGGCTGATATTACCTTGACCGTGGATGGAAAAGAAGTCACTGTGCCCCAAGGTAAGTGTTTCTATTTGGGGGTTGGCGCTGAGCGCTGAGGGTTTACTGCAGGTTCTGCCTTGATACAAGCATGTGAGGCTGCTGGCGCCGTTATCCCTCGGTGAGCAGATATCCTAATCGGTTTCGTTTGTCGAACGTTTCTGAGCCCCCACCCCAGATTTTGTTACCATGACAGGTTAGTTGGCGTGGCTCCTTTGAAGTACGTTTGACGAAGCTCACTTTAAAAAATCATTAGACTTGCCATCGCCGGTAATTGTCGGTGAGTTTACGTTCAAAAAGAAGTTTTCTAGAATTTACTGAAGCTGTGTTTAGTATGTGTCTTGTGGAAGTCGAACGATCACCGAAGCCTGTGGCATCATGGTAAGTGCGACAAGAGCAATGGATTCCAGATCTACTCATAGCCTGCAGTGCCATGCCTGCCATGCCTGGATCCAAGGTCTGGACAAACACGCCTTTGGTCCATGAAGCTCGGTGGGTAAACATCCACGACGGTGCATCGTTCACTCAATTCAATCCCTGTAGCGAAGGCGTGATGGAGTTCCTTCTCGCAAACCACCCGCTTGACTGCCCAATCTGCGACCAAGGTGGTGAATGTGATTTACAGGACCAGGCAATGCGATACGGCTCTGATCGCACGCGTTTCCATGAAATCACCGGTAAACGGGCTGTCGAAGACAAGGACCTGGGCCCACTCGTAAAGACGTCGATGAATCGCTGCATCCAATGTACGCGCTGCGTTCGTTTCGCAAATGAAGTTGCTGGTGTTGAAGACTTGGGAACTACGGGACGAGGAAATGACTTGCAGATCGGCATGTACGTTGAGAAGACGATAGATTCTGAGTTGTCGGGGAATATCGTCGATCTATGTCCTGTCGGTGCACTGACCAGCAAGCCCTATGCCTTCCATGCGCGACCATGGGAACTGAAAAACACGGAGTCGATCGACGTTATGGATGCTGTCGGGTCGAACATTCGCATTGACTCACGGGGTGTCGAGGTGATGCGGATACAACCTCGCACGAACGATGATGTCAATGAAGAGTGGATCAACGACAAGACTCGTTATGCCTACGACGGACTGAAGTTCCAGAGGTTGACGACTCCTCTCATCAAGCAAGGCGACCGCTTCGTGCCTGCTACCTGGGAGGAAGCTCTGCAGACTATCGCTGATGGTCTGGCTGCTTCCGGAGCCAAGGATAACGAGATACAAGCCGTAGCAGGCCACTTGGCAGATACGGAATCCCTCGTTGCCCTCAAAGATCTTGTCAACCGTCTCGGCTCTGATAACTTCGCTCTTGACCAGTCGAATGGAAATGCTCCACCAGCACACGGTATCGACGTGCGGTCAAACTATCTGTTCAACAGCACGATTCCCAGTGTGGAGGAGGCAGATGCCATTTTACTTGTTGGCACCAACCCACGTCACGAGGCTGCCGTTCTTAATTCGCGCATTAGGAAGAGTTGGTTGCATACCCCTCTCGAAGTTGGTCTTATCGGCGAACGTGTAGATACCGCCTATGGCTATGAATACCTCGGTCCAGACGCGAAAGCCCTTGCTGATTTTATCGCCGGTCAGGGGCCCTTCGCCGCCAAATTCAAGGCTGCGAAGAAACCTCTTATCATTGTTGGAAGCGCACTTACTGAGCATCGCGATGGTCTTGCTGCGTATAATGCCCTTGCCAAGTTTGTCGAGAAGAACAAGAGCACCCTTGTTACTCCGGAGTGGAACGGATTTTCGGTGCTTCACCGAGTACGTTATTCGTGGCTGTGTACTGCGGCTGTGATCGATCATCTCTTTTTCATCTAGGTTGCATCCAGACCCGCTGCGTACGAGATCGGATTCGTACCCTCGAAGAAGGCTTCGGCGACGAAGCCGAAGTTCATTTATCTCCTGAATGCGGACGAGGTGGACCCTAAATCCATTCCCCGCGATGCATTTGTCGTCTATCAGGGACACCACGGCGATCTTGGGGCATCGCTAGCAGATGTCTGCCTGCCGGGAGCAGCGTACACGGAGAAGAGCACGACGTGGGTGAACACTGAAGGCCGTGCACAGTTGGGACGGGCTGCAGTGCCCCCACCAGGTGCTTCGAGGGAAGATTGGAAGATCGTTCGGTGAGTGATTATCGGATTGCTTATCGGGTTCCCATCACTGAGTATGGCCGTGACTGATCGATTTACCCTATCGCCCTATAGTGCACTTTCGGAAGTCCTTGGGTCCCCTCTACCCTACGACGATGTGTTGACGTTGAGGGATCGTATGTGGGAGATCTCACCTACACTGGTGCGATATGATGTGACAGAGCGAACGTCGCCAGACCTTGCATTGGCTGGGTTGCAGAGTCTCGTTGCAGCCACTGCGACCGCTAAGATGTCTGGCGCACCCTTCACCAAGCCTATTTCGAACTTTTACCAAACGGATCCCATCTCACGCGCGTGGGTGTCTATCTTTGTGCCCTGCAGCACTTCCAGTTCTGATATGCATCTGCCACAGCTCCGTCACGATGGCTCAATGTACACGCGCGTTCGTCAAGGATTCGGAAAAGTGCAGCTTCAGCAAGTCGCAGTCGGCTCCAGAAGCAATGTACGCTTGAAGGAGTATTGGACGTATATACTTTTTATATTAGACCGACTCGGCATGTGTTTTGCTGCACGCCACATGTTCATCGTGCATTCATAATTCGTAAAGCACGATAGGTTACGGGTGCTGCTCTGTTGACCTCCTGGTCTACGTATCTACTTACATTACACTGATGCGTAGATCTGTTCCTCTTGCAAGATGTACATGACATGGCAGGTGAGCCCATTTATCCACCCGGGGTGCCCATACGTAGCCCCTTAATGAAGAGACAACTCGCAAATGCGCACACATATATATACTCCATCAGAGAGGTAATATATAGGACAGTCAACGATAACCTGGAGGTGGGAACGGACACAAGAACTTGATTCGACCACTTGCCTATAGCTTCGTGCCTGATTCCTCCACAGGAACGGTCTTTGAGAAACCCTCAGTTCCACAAAACGGCTAATGGGAAACCGAGTGAAAAAATGACATGTGGTATGGAGATCTGGGACAAGGCTTGTATGCTTCCAGCGGAATTGTATTGCGTTCATCTGTGCCTTCCGGCCAGATCATACTTGGGCCTGAGAGACTCAGGAACTCTTCCTTCGTTAACGCATATAGAGAAGTAATCCTGGGACCCTGGGACCAATGGTAACCTGAGTCCCTCAAAGCCAGTGCCTGGAAAAAGGAATGTAAGTTGTTCCTCTTCCTGTTCGATGGGCCGTATCCTCGGCTATACCGTGGTCACAGGTAGAGTGCGACGATCTCGCAAGTGGATTGAATAAAGGGTGCAAAGCAAGACCGAAGGCAGAACCCGAGTTCGATTGTAGGATTTGAAAAGCCCCCCATCCCACGTTATTCTGTTTGCTCCCATACCAATCAACGAATGCATCCGTGGCCGAGTATCAATGGGAATATTACCTTGCGAGATTGCTACGACGACTTCGTGAACAGTGGCCCGGTGTAACTCCGCTCCGTCGGCGGGCCAAAACCGTTCGGCTGTGCCAATATCATCCCTCGACTGGCGTCTCTCTTTTCACCTCAAACCTCACTCTTTTCCTTGGAGAGTGAAGGGTCTCAACTTCTGTGCGACCGACTTCCACTTGCTGTTTGTGCAAAACCAGAAAACTGGTGCTCAGGAGCACTCATTTCCTTTTACTTGCCTCGGGCCTGATTACCCATGCATTTTCATCGAGAATGTCGATAAAACACCCATATGCTTCTGCTCCTTCGAGCTATATTTACGCCAATGTGGTGAGTAACCTCGACTAGATAGTCAAATTCGCGTTCTGATGACACTTTCACCAGCCGTACCACCACTACGATCGCGCTCAATATAAAAGCACGCCCACTAGCGCCGCTACCGGGAGCCACAATGCCCAGTACTACTATTACAGACTGCCTGCATCCCAGCTGCACAGCTTCGTGCCGGTGAGGCTCGCTGCTTTCGTTGCGAAATCACTAGTGTGTCTTATATGCCATTAGCAGAGTCTTTCTTCAGATTCCATTTCATCCCAGTTGCCTGCCGATTCAAAAGGATACGCTGCAGAGAGTTCTGGCCCAAATCCACGCCCCAGAACCTCAGCGTATTACCCCCACCCGGTTTATCTGTCACCTACTACTCCGCCCCGCGCAACCCTCCGTGTGAGCATACAAACATCCATAAATGTCTTTAGGGAAACTTATTATTACTGTCATCGCCAGAAGCGCATATGGCTGGCAATCAAGCGTCTCGGACAGTCGTTGCGTTATCGTCGACGATTGCATCCTCGAGAACCACCTCCTTAGGGGGTCCACTTGCTTCTCACTTTCTTCATGTACGCCCTTCGTGCACTACTATTGCTCTTCCGACGTGGAAATGAATGACTACGAACACACAATATTTTGAACTCTCTTCCGTCCAGGTTGATAATTGCTATGATGTATGTATGTCTCCTACGTGTCACTCGCATTTTACTGATAATTCTTTGATTATGTCAGGATTGCTTTCCTTTTATATTATCTGGTCATACCCTAAACTTTGTACCAATGTGGGAGATTGGCATCTTGTTTCCTCCACTCGGCGCTCTTCCCAGCCCTGTCCTGTCGTACGTTAATTTATTGCTAAGCGCTTCACTTTATCTCGCGTTCTTCCCTTGAACCGGTCCCGGTCCTTCAGTTACATTGCTGTTGGGGTAGTCGACCTACTAGTGGCGAAGGCACAGGGTGGCAATAATAACCGTCTTCACCACATGAATTTCGTTCGTGAATGGGTGCACTTGGCTGTGGTACGCTGACACCGTTGTATAATTGAAGGGCAAGAAGTGAGTGGCCATTTCCGTGTATGTTTGCGGATCACCATAGGTGACGTACATCCATCCTGACAACTCGGTTAAGGGTTGGGTTGACCTGTGATGCAATGCTCATCCCAGAGGCTGACAGGCATTGGAGCATGATTTATCCATGTCTGGTAGGATATGAAGGTTTCAAACCTTACACATAACCATTTTAGTAATACTTGTATAATGGGAATTACAGGTGAGTGAACTCAGATATTTACAGTAGACCATAGTTTACAATCACGTATGTATTGTGCAAGTATAATAAGCATATCAACAAATCATGTCCACGAGAGAAATACTTTAGGGAAACACATAGGACAATATTGCATAGCCTGCAAATCTATGAGCAGGGCTTCGAGCGGAGAATGTGGGAGTTACACATAGTCAAGGCATTTAGGCACCGAAACCGTACAGCGTGCGCCCAGAGCGCTTAAGAGCATACACAACATCAAGAGCTGTGACAGTTTTCCTGTGGATAACCAGTTAGTGTCGACGCACACAACGATAAACGACATCACGAACCTCTTGGCGTGCTCAGTGTAAGTGACAGAGTCACGAATGACCTAATATGCGGCAGTAAGTTAGATTGCGAACCGAGACAACTACAAAAAGCATGACTCACATTCTCGAGGAAAATCTTCAACACGCCACGTGTCTCCTCGTAAATGAGACCAGAGATACGCTTGACACCACCACGACGGGCTAAACGGCGAATGGCCTACAGAGTGTTGCACATAAGTCATTGTCTAACGAGACAAACGGACACGTACCGGCTTGGTGATACCCTGGATGTTGTCACGAAGAATCTTGCGGTGGCGCTTAGCACCACCCCTGGCCCCAATGGTCAGTGACTGCGAGGACACGGGAGACTGGAGAACTGACTTTCCGAGACCCTTTCCACCCTTTCCGCGTCCAGACATTGTGTTTTGAAGTGGGCTGAGAGAAGCTGTGAAGAGTTGGGTGATGCTGGTCAAGTGGAAAGGCAGGCGCGTCTTTGTTGATCGGTTATATGCGATAATTGCATTCACGTGACTCATTATGGTCGTGAGCTTTATACTAGTAATCTTAGTTCATTTCATTTCGATTCACAATTCAAGTTTACAATGGACTCTGACCTTACCCAGGCGCGGATCGAATTCGCTCGACTAGAAACAAAAGCAGCAGAGCTTTTCGAACAACTTACAGAAGTTCGTACTGCATTATCGGCGCAGTGGATTAATATTATGTACCAGCCTTGTCAGACAAAGGCCACCACCTATCCACCGTCTGCCAACCGAGCTACATACTCGTGTCCATCCTCGATCTTGACATCGGCGCTCACTCTTCTCACGAACGCAAATGGCAACTAGCTATGGTATCACGCCACTGGAGGGATGTCATACTGGACGATCCAATCTTTTGGACAACTATCGACTTACTCACGATGAGTCCCTCCGCCATAAAGACTCATCTGAAGAGGACTCAGCGGCAACTCGCTCCTCGACATGGTCATTGAAATTGATGGTTCGGCCAGCAGTCACTCTACCAGACTTGACTCATCCATGCGCATTGTCATGCCCCATGTGTATCGTTGGCGTACTCTTGATGTCTTCGTGACCAGGGTCTACTACTATAATTCCGATGAAACGGTTGTGGAGCTTCCTGAGGAGGCCTTAGAGTTCCCTTCTCTGAAGCGCGCTAGCATCTCATGCTCTCTTAGCATTGTATACCCAAGTTTCCTTTCCTCAACATGCGATTGAACCCCCTGGAAGATTCGTCCCAGGTATAGGGTGTGCAATGGAATCATGCAGCACGAGACTCGAAATCTCAGCGTGGATCAGCAACCAAACAGTTTCCAATTTCCAGTTCTCAAAACTCTCATCCTCTGTGTTCAGCAGAACGAAAGCGTTAATGCAGGCCATCGTTGCGCCGAATTTGGAGCACTTCGAGTACCAGCCCTCGTTTTCCAGGCGGATTCGCCTTCTATTGTCTTTGACGGTCTCGGACCCTAAATTCGCCAGAGTTCACCGCATCTCTTTCTTTAATTTCATCGAGATCCAACATCTCCTCGATCATGACCATAGTGCTTTGCCTTCCCTAATATACGCCATGTGGAACTTTCGCTGCAAGACCTGGATGGCCTCTTTGTGCCAGTTCCTCCGTACATGGCTGAGTCGACACACAGCTGCCAGTATCTTATCGACCTCTGGAAGGACCTTCAGAGCTTGACTCTCCATGGACCAAGTGACGATTGGGTTCAAAGGCTTGATCAACTCTCTGGGTGGCTCATGCAGCGACGGAAGTCAAACTTACCTTTATTGCGCATCACGATAACTGATCTTGGTCGCTTCGGTTCTACCGCCAATCTCGTCGAATATTTCCTGTACCTCCATAATTGCTTGCAAGGCCATTGCATTCTAAAGTGTAACATCCCCGCCGATCGGTGGAGCTATGTCTCTCGGAATGCAGAGTCCTTCTTTAGGGTGGTGAGTACCTTGTGTCTGTCCAAGTTATAACCAAGTTCATGTTTCCTCCATTATTCTCGTTTTGGCGTTAACTTGAAGGCACATAAAGCGATTTTACTGTGACCTTCCTGGTAGACCTTGTTGCTAGTATTGAGGTCGTAAGGCATATTATGGTACAGTAATGTCCTTAGTCTGTGGCTACACGTTTGCTATCGATGAGTGGGGTTTCACCGGAGGCGAGCCTATCTGAGGAGCGCCGTACATAGTAATCTACGATGCTCCATTTACCAGCAAAGCGTTTTGCTGGGAAACGGTGGACGTTCATTCCCAATCATACTCCAAACCCATGATAATTGACATCCAACCTGAACATGGGAGAAACTGGACCAGATCTGGACATCAAACGTTCGAGTTAACGTGGAAATCCGTGTTCTATTGCAATTGATAGGTATACAAAAATGAGTGTGGCTAGTACTACAACAGGCGTAGACGTGCTTTGTCGTTAAAAAGAAAAAGAAAGGCAGAAAAAGTTAGTTCGAAAGGGTCGAAAGTACTGGTATCAATATAGAAAGGAATGCATAAAAAAAGGTATGCAGATGATGATGATGAAAATGATGCAAATATATCACTGCCCAACCCACTCCCCCCCGTTCGCAAGCTCCGCAAATACCCCCTTGCGGGACACAAGCTGCTCCCAGGGGCCCTCCTCAACCACAACGCCATCGCGCAGGACCACGATTCGATCACACATCTTCATTACGGGCACCTGGTGTGTAATCATCACCGTCGTCCGACCGACCTTGGCATGCTGCAGTGTCTCCAGCACAGCAGCCTGGTTCGCGCCATCCAATGCGGATGTGCACTCATCCAGGACAAGCACCGTCGACGGCCGCGCGAGCGCACGCGCGATCTGGACCCGCTGCGCCTGACCACCGGACAGAAGCGACCCGTTCTCCCCGACGGTTGTGTCATACCCTTGCGGCAAGCCCAGCACGAACTCGTGCACGTTGGCTGCGCGCGCGGCACGCTCGACATCCACGTCCGATATTGATGTCGCTCCGTACGCAATGTTCTCCCGGATGCTTCCATCGAACAGATTCGGCTGCTGGCTGACGACCGCGACGTGCTCCCGAAGATGGTGGACATCTGTACTGCGCAAATTGATCCCACCAAGGGTGACTGTGCCCGATGAGGGCTCGTACAAACGCTGCAGCAGTGCAGCGACTGTCGACTTGCCACAACCCGACGTTCCGACGAGTGCAACGCACTCGCCCTCTCGTACTGACATGGTCAGTCCGCGCAACACGGGCTCGTCGCTGCGCGTGGGGTAAGCGAAAGTGACATCTTTGAGGACGAGGTCGCCACCAAGTGGGGAGGGTCGCAGCATTCCTTGGGCCTCGCTTGTCTCGTCGGTGCGCAGCTGGACGAGGGAATACAGGTCCGTCGTAGCCTGAACAGACTTGGCGATCTTATGCGTGAAGGCCATAAGCTGGCTGCCAATCGTAACAGTGAACACTACGAGGTTGAGGACCTGGACCATCTGGAGGTACGTGTACGTCCCACGAGCGATAAGTACCGCGCCGACGTAGAAGAGAAGTGCTTCTGCGAAGTAGATGAGTGCCGATGCTACGCCGTATGTGCACCCCTCGACAAATGCGCCTCGGATGCCAGTCGCAAGACACGCCGAAGTGGCACGATCGAACTGTTCCTGCAAAACAGGCTCGAGCGACATCGCACGAATACTGCGCACGTTCAAAATCGACTGCATCTAAGATTAGCATGCCATCTCGTACACAACGAGGAAAAAACACATACCTCGTAATAAACCCTCGCGACCTCCTCGCGTGCACGCTTGTTTCGGACCTCGCATCGTCCCACGAGCCCCGTTTGCACACCCATTACGGCCACAAACACCGGCCCGATCGCGACGCCAACAAGGGTGAGCTGCCAACCCCACACCATCGCCCACAAAAGCCCAAGCCCCATCATCGCAAACACAACAACACACTGACCCAACACGACAGCGACGAGAGTGCGTGCGTCGTCTGCGTCCTTGACGAGTGTTTGTGCAAGTGCGGGGGGAGCATGTGCGGGAGCATCGAACCATGCCTTGTCCTGTCGAAGCACACGTGCATACGCTGTGTCCCGCAGACACGTGACCCATCGAATTGCAGACACTTCCATGAGTACGTATTTCGCGCCAAGCAACAACCCGTCGAGGGCGGCGATGCCTAGCACAAGGCCGCCGTACTGGTTGATGATACTGTTCGAAGGATCCGCGGAAACCTCGAACATGAGTCGCGAGAGGAGGAAAGAGAACACAGGCGTCATGGCTCCGCTAAGGAGACACACGATGAGACCAATGAGGAGCAATGGTTTGCTCGGAATAGTGGGCCATACGAGGCGCAGCGTCTCGATTAGGCCTGGAAGGGGACGTCCTGCATCTTGTGCTTCGACCGCTTGGTGGTTGGCCTTGGATCGTGGTGCAGGAGGCAAAACTGGGATCTCGGTGTGTGCAGCCCGGCGCACGGCCCTTCGCTCCCCACGACGCCCTGCAGCCTGTTGTGCACTCCGTCGTAGTGCCTCCTTGTCTTTTTCGAATTCATCGTCGTCCTCGACCATCGGGGGCGAGGAAGTATCGGGAGTAGGGATTGCTGTAAATGTTGGCGATGTTGGCGTGAATTGCAAGCTGAGCCTGCGTCCATCATATGCACGAGGCGGAAACGTCGGGGAGGGGATGATAATGGACATACTTGAGGTACGCCTCACGCGAGGCCCGGTAGGCTGCGTAACGGAGTGCGTAGGGAGAGGTGGAAGAGGCGGATGTGCTGAGCCAGCGCTATTGGCTGCGCGTGTGAGCTCTGCAACAACGTCGAGCATCCATCCGCCAAGCGCCAATGTGACGGGCCTAACGCCCGCCAACGTCGGAGCGAGACTCAAGTGTCGATCTGCTTTGGCTTCATCCGCACGCTCACGCTCCTCCTGCTCGGCCAGGATATCCCCAACGTCTTCATAAACTGGCAGGGTGCTCGTCCCAGACTGGGCATCATTGTCGAGGTCGAGTTCGGCACCGATTTCACGAACCATACCCTCCCATACACCCCCTGCGTACTCCAAATCGCCCCTGAAACCTTGCTCAACAATATGTCCCGCACGCATGACATACACAAAGTCGCTCCGGCCTACGCTGGAGAGGTCATGCGTGATCACGATCGTGGTTTTGTGTGTACGTGCACGCCATGCGAGAAGGGCGGTAGTTGTGAGGAGGCGAGTTGCTGGGTCGAGCGCGGATGTTGATTCATCTATGGCCGTGTCAGTTTTCGGTGTAAACAAACAGAAGGAAAGAGAACTGACCGAGAATAAGAACTTCGGGATCACGGATTCGGGCACGGGCAAGTGCGAGTCGTTGGCGCATTCCCCCGCTCAGTGTAATACCACCATCCTGCTCCTCAGCCCCACCGCTGCCAGAAAGAACAGTATCATAGCCCACATCGAGGCCATTCACCCATCCCTCGAGCATTGCAATCCGACAAGCTTCGCGTACTTCCTCGCGTGATACATCTTCGACATGTCGACCGCTCCCGACAACGCCGAGCGCCACGTTCCAGTGTACACTTCCTCGAAAAACTTGTGCACCCTGGCCCGCAGAGCCCTGCACGACGCCTGCGACGTGGCGGCGCACCCAGGTCGGGTCGAGGTATCGTATGTCCTGTTCATCGAGGAGCAGATTTCCGTTTCCTTCGCTGGGTAGAGCGTACTGCCCAAGAAGGAGGGCACCTATGGTGGATTTGCCACATCCCGATGGGCCGACGATGTATGTCGTTTCGCGAGCGGGGAGATACATGTTGACGCCGCTTAGGACAGGTGTGTCAGGGCGAGTTGGATAGGAGAATGTGATATTAGTAAGGCAAAGGTCACCCGTGAAACGGGCTGGTGTGATTCGCCGGAGAATTTGGGATTTATGAGGTTGAGCGCTTGAGGCCTCGGAGTCATCGCGTGTGGACGTGTGTGGGGGAGTCGAGGACACGATGAGAGATGCGAGTTCGGCAGCTGCGATTTTTCCTTTGGCGAGCACGACAAGGAGTGGCACTGCCATTTGGAGGTTACTCGTAGCTATGAGACACGCCCAGAAGACGCTCATGACGCCTCCAGGCTGGATCTTGCCCTGGCGCACGAGATGTGCGCCGAACCAGAATCCTTCGACGAACATGGCCATCGTGACGAACTGGGATGCCCCAGTAGTAGCACCCCATATGGCGGGGAGTGCTGGCAGGGCGGCAGGGATGCGCGCGAGGAGAGAGGATTCGTGGGATTCCGCGTTGGAGGCTTTGAGCGCGCCGATGTTAGCGGCTGCGCGTGAAACAAGGGATGCAGCACGCGCAAGGAGGTTACGTTCATGGGCAAGGCGAGGACCCGCAAGTGCCTGGGAGAATCCCTGGACAAAGATGAGAATGGGCAAGGCAGAAAGGATAACGAGGGTGAGCAGTGGGCCCCAGTAGAAGGCCAGCGCGAGAGAGGTAAGTGTCGTGGTGAGGTACTGCAAGAGCTGGCCAGACACGAGCGAGGATGCTGCCCTTACGTCATCTGTTTCCCTGTGATGTATGCGTGAGCGAGGAGACATTGTGTGCGTGTGGACGAGTGCTTACCTGGCGAATTTGGCCATGAGGCCGCCTGCGCCGATGGGTGCACTGGAAGAGGCATCCTGCACACCAGGTGCGGGGGACGCATCATCAGCGCCCATACGTCGGTCAAACCATTCCATCTGCATATGTACGACGGCACGGTAGACCTGTCTCCTGAGTTCGACGACGTTGTGCTCGCCGGTCCATATCCAGAGGCTGCTGGTCACGCTACTCATGATGAGTGCGGCGAAGCCGAGGGCAACCAGCTCAATGGCTGCAAGGCCGACACCGTGGAGAAGGTCGTCTTTTGCAGATTGGGGTGGGTTGGGAGTGAGTGGGAAGGCGGCAAAGGCGTTGAAAGAGCGTCCGACAACGTAGGTCATGAAAGGTGCGATGCCCCCTGCTGCGATAGAGGATGCAACGGCGGGCGCGAGCAGGACGAGTTTTCGGCGGGGTGTAAGAAAGGAAAAGAGCAGTTTGATAGAAGGCTGAGGTGCTTCTGTTGGGTGGACATCGGGTGAATGGGTTGGTTCATGTTTGATGTCGATGTGGGTGCTGGACGAGCTCAGCGATGCGGTATCGCTCTCGCGTAATGGGTCGTGGTTGCTCATCGCGCGATGAAGGAAAGAGAGGAGGAGGAGAACAGTGAGTCCAGCTGCGATAGCCCATTTTGTTGTGTGGCTGGATGCGGAATCGACTCTATTGTCTGGGACGAGGACAATAAGATCGACACGATTATGTAAACATTACATTGTCTTGATTAGGTAATCAACCTTGGACAATAGCATTCCCACGCTTATCCCACAAATGTCTTTGTCTCTCCGTACAACCCAGTAGTCGGAGAGGGAACGATTGTCTTCCATCGAATCTTTGGTATGCCTTGGGAGACTACAACCCAGTTGTCCGTCGTTTCTGGCTCATCCTCAACCATGTTTCTACTCGTGCAGAATATTTCGGTTGTAAGTTCAGCCGTTTATGAGGTGACTCATGTTTGCTGCTTGTACTTCAAACAAAAGAGCGTTTAGACAAAGAAAAAAGAGATTACGCTAGTTAATCCACGAGGTCCATGGATGCCGGACACGCGGGGTTGGTTGCGGTATGTGGATGCGGACTACCAAGTAGACCGTGTGCGTGATGGCTCAGCCACACAATTTCCTTCCCCCTGGTTGCATATCACATTCAGTTTCAGGCCGTCAGGCAACGAGAACATTGTGCCTATATGGTAGCCCACAATGTGCATCCAAGTGCGCGAAGTTGGTTGCGAATTTAGGCGGATGCCATCTTTACATGTTGCCCAGAGGCCGTAATGGTTTCTCCGTGAAAGTGACTGTTCCAGGTGGTTTATAGTGACGAGATCAAGTTTGGTGGAGGTAATTCGAAGTGGTTGTGTCCTTCCCTGTCACGGTGTTCATGGTCCCTCCAGGTAAAACCATCTGAGATGGGATGGGCCAGGCGACTGGCTGGAGCTCGAAGAACTCGAAAGATTGCCAAGGAGCCCTCGATCTCGCCATCACCAATGCCGTCGTCGTGGACTGGACTGGAATCTATAAGGCGCATGTATTCCTGTCATTCTTCACACAACACACTTGACGGCCTACCGCAGGCAGACATTGGCGTTTGGTGTCATCGTCGGCATCGGAAAAGCTGGTAACCCGGATGATATGGATCGCGTCTATTCCTGCTTGGCCAAAGTAGGCGCCTCCACTGAGGTCATCACCAGCGAAAAGCTAATCATTACCGTAGGTGCCATTGACGCACATGTCCACTACATTTGTCCACAGCTTGTCCCCGAAGCCCTCACGGTTGGTACGACGACAATGATCAAAAGAGGGACAGGTCCCAGCACGAGAACCAACGCAACGACGTGCACGTCAAGTCCATTTATATCCAGCATATGCTGGCTGCGACAGATGGTCTACCCATGAATTTTGCGTTTACGGGAAAGGGAAATGTCTCGGAAATGGCGGCGATGAAAGAGGTCGTTGAAGTTGATGCGGCGGGCTTCAAGTTGCATGAAGATTCGGGGAGCACACCCGCTGTGATCTCGAGATGTTTGGATGTGGCGAATATTTACGATGTACAGGTGGGTGCGTTGTGTTGTCGGATCGATCGTGAACTTTAAGCATGTTAACACGGATACACTTAACGAGAGTGGGTTCGTAGAGAGTGGGTCGTCGTACTTTCTACTTCTTTATTGTGTCTCAAGATGTCAGGATGTACCATCCACATTTACCACACGGAGGGGGCCGGTGGGTGCATACCTCAATTGCATGGTCGCCATTTCTGACTTCTGCAAACATCAGGTGGTGGTCACGCGCCTGCTATCATCGTCGCCTGTGGCCTTGAGAGGGTGCTCCCATCCTCAACAAGTACTACCCGCCCTTACGCTACCAACACCCTTGATGAGCACCACGATGTAAGTGCTGTGTCCCTGTACCAACCCATCATCCTCCTCATTCCCGTCCAAAAGATGCTCACGGCTGCCACCATCTCGACAAGAACATCTAAGAAGGCCCCGCCTTCGCCAATTCGCGTATCCGCGCCGAGATAATTGCAGCAGAAGACGTGCTCCACGGTATAGGCGCGATATCGATGATTAACTCGGACTCACAGGCGATGGGTCGTGTCGGGGAGGTCGTCGCGCGGACGTGGCGCACTGCGAGCAAGATGGCGACGCGTAGGGGACCGCTGGAGGATCTTGGTGATCCGGCGAAGTGAAGAGGTACATTGCCAAGTCTATGATTAATCCGTAAGTTGACCATTTACTCGTTTCTTGGTGCCTGGATGCATTAGACTTAACATGTATACGTCAGCGCTATCACGCACGGCATCAGCACGTACGTCGGCTCAGTTAAAGTAGGCAAGCTCGCAGACCTCGTGCTGTGGAAACCTGAAAACTTCAGTGCAGAACCAGAGATGGTCCTCAAATCTGGCGTCATCATATGGGCATAGGTGCTTTTGTCCTTTCCTTTGAACCCATATGCACCTTTCGAGGGAGCTTCCTTTTCTCGTTTGTCACGTTGGTGGCGTGTATTACGGGCGGGTATGAAGGTGGATCAGACGGAGGGCATGGCGTGCACTGACCATAATATCCTTTTCCACATGTACTCCCGTGTGCATTTAATCGCTCACATCCTCCTGTCTCAGATGGGTGACGCCAACGCCTCCATCCCGACCGTCCAACCTGCCTACGGCTGCCCAATGTGGGGCTCCCTACCTGGATCGGCCACACGCAGTTCGTACGCCTTCGTCTCCAAACACGCGTTCGACAAGAACATTGCGGCGCTGTACGGCCTGTCAAAGAACACGGCACCCGTCACGGGCTGTCGGGCGGTGACTAAGTGAAGTGGAACGATGCGTTGCCCAAGATGTCGGTCGATCCTGAGAGCTACGAGGTCTATGAGTGGGGAGAGGCAACGCCACTATTCCGGCGTGGATTATATAAGCGGGAAAATGTGGTCAATCAGTGTATCGAGGGAATCTGGCGGTAGAATGGTATCATAGCAGAGTATAAAATGTCCATTAGGCTTGAATATGTATCTAGAAGGTGTAGGTATGAATAAAAATGAGAGAACATGAAAGGAGCCCACAAGTCAAAAGCTGTCAGTCACAAGCCCCTGTATACTCACCATCAATTGCATCTGATACCTCTGTTCGTGCAATTCAACTCAGTGTGTGAATCTTAGTGAACTGCACTGGTCTACCCGTGGGTGTCTACAGTCAACCCGGACCTGACCTGCGACCAACCCATACCCATAATACTGAGCCCAGCCTACTAGGTACATATAACAAAGGGTCTCAAGGATAGACCCAGTGCAGGTACACCCTGGAAGGGTATCAACATTGTTTGTATCATTGTAGCAGATAAAAATTTAGTATTAGATGTATATATACACATGATATCTACAGAGGTACAGCTATTAGCTATGTGTGTGTTGTCATTGTGATTGTCAGAGGGGTGGTGATCATGGTACTCGTCGAGGTGCGTGTGTGCCACAGCATGCATGGTCAGCGTGAGGGAGATAATGGAGAGGTGGTGATCGCAGGGCAAGCTAGCAGCACAGGCAGCGGCAGCGTTGTTCATTGCCGTCTGGTGGTGGGATCACATTGGTGGTGGATATGGTTGACGTTGACAGTCGTAGTGATCATTGCATTGGTGGTCGTCGTGTTGGTGGTGGTGGCGGTGATGGTTGGTGTTGGCTTGTTTGTGAAAGTAACCAATCAAATGTTTCGTATGGCGTGTAGTGGGATGTGAGGCCTTGAGGACGTGGAGTACATGACGGATCGGGTAGGGTGAGAGCTTGAGTTTGTCTGAGCCAACCTGTTCCTTCTGTGGACGCGAGCACTTTCAGCTTGGATTCCACCAGAAACACCGTGACGACATTGCATTGTAGCATTCATGTGATGTGTCAATGACATGCTCATTTTGCTTATATAATCCCTAAACATGTCTTCCAGCCTGCATTCACCTTTGCATTCGCTGGAGGCACGACACTCACCCAAATGATCATCTAAGTAGGTAAATACGTGTTTTTTCTACCTGTGGTTGTATTGTCCAAGAGCTTTTTCTATTTAACCAGCAAGAATCATGTGTTTTGTACCTAAACTGGGCTAAAATCAAAACTTCAGTGGGATTTCTTTCGTAGAATACAATGAGAGTAAAAAATAAGTGCCACTCTTCCCCCAAAAGTTGTTCTCAAAATGTTGTGCTGAGTGTGTAGCACAGTGAACCACCTTTTCAGCCACATCTCTGCATAAGACATGCACAAGCAAAGTTGAAATTTTGTAGGGCATTGCCTCTCCCCACTATGAGGATGGGGTACTTGCAAACGTGGAGCCGGTGCAGGAGGCTCTGCCTGCAAGGGAGTATAACTTTTTCTGAACTCTGGTTGGATCCAGAAAGTGACCTTATCACCTCGTTTACACAGTCACTTGGGTTGGTGGAAAATGCATGATTTTTCCCCACTGATCCACAATTTCGACGACTGCCTAAGCTCTCCATTGACTCTATTAGATAGTTGTGTGGCACCTACTCACTGTGGGAAGTAAAGTCACTGGTATTCAGTGATTGAATCACCACTTATCAATGTTGACTGCAGTACATATCAGTAATGAAGCACTGAAAATCAGCATCCCTGGATGTCATTCAGCATCTGAGTCAGTGTCCAAGGCACTGCTTTTGAGTGTCTTGGCCAGTTATTATCAGATGCATTAGCACTACTTTTCAGTGTAGAAGTTACTCAATCCAGCCAGATGCCATTGGTTTTCATCAGGGAACTTATCAGCCATTCTCATCAGCAAAAGTGGCCAAGGAGAGCTGACCACCATCTTGCCAGGCTGGCACCCCTAGGACCCTGACTCCTCAAGCCCTTGGCCTCAAGCCCCTCACTGCAACAATCTGCTCTGTCTCAAAGACTCCATATACCATACTTTCACCACCTATATCCTAGTGATGAGCTCAAGAGGGTCACCCACCCTCCTGATGACCCACCTGCTGAGGCCCTCCTGTTGAGAAAGTAAGTGCTTAGTCATCAACAGCATGTGACTTCTCTAGAGCCTTGACATGTGATGTGTCTGGACTCGTCAACTTCCATGTGATACTTCTGTCACATGACCGGTTATCAAAGTACCGACTAACCGGAGTCATATCTCTTATCTATGACATCATCAAGATAAGAAGAGATAATGTTCCTTCTAGAACGTTCCTATGAGTCATGTCTAGACCATTTCTTATCTCTTATCTTACCTATGACTCACTGTGGTATTCTACGAGGTTCTACGAGTTTCCACAGGACTACTATGTTAGGAAGGTACTTATCTGCCTGTCCGTTTATGGACTCTTATGGCCACTCTACTTTACATGGTCTGTGCGCAGCTCAGACGTATAAATACCCTTATGCTTCGTTGTAGCATAGTAGGATTTTACCCACCTGTTTTACCCTCTGTTGTTATCAACAAACTCTCAAACCACCTTCGGTTATTACTCCAAGTTAGAACTGTCTACCCAAGTGAGTTAAAGACTTCATATCATTTGTGTAGAGCCCGCTGCGTAGTGTCCACTCTCTCCTGTTGTGGACATTGCCTCCCGTTAGGTTATGAGCCCTGTCTAGGCGAACTCCTGTGACGTCGTTATTCTCGTTGGCCAACGAGAAGATGGATAGGAACGCCGAAGACCGGTTCACTTGGAGGTTATTCCTTTGTGTCATGCAGTTTCTACTTGCCGGACGTGGTGTACAGGCTTTTCTGTACCCACATCCAGTTATCTCAGCAGAGCTTTGCTTTGCCGCTTTTTTGATTGCTTTTTTCACGTTAGTTGTTGAGATGAATCAGACTCCTGATGGACGTCGGTTCATTGTTCAGGCTAGCACTGGAGATAGGCAGGGTCGATGGACTGTAACCCTTGAGAAAGAACGATTTCTTCGTTCAAATCAGGAGTTATCAGCCATTGAGCGTCAAGCTGCGGAGGCTCGGCGTAGAATTGAAGGACCCATTGTTGTTCCAACAATGTCGGAATTTCTTGAGAGACATCTCCGCGAACAGCGAGACGAGTTTCTCTCAAGACATCCGAGAAATGGGGAATACTCACCATCTCCGAGATATTATGCTCGTCTTGCAGCTAACGAGAGTCTTGTTCTCGATAATGATGGAATCCCCTATGGGGGAAATCCTCCTGCATATGAAAGACTTGAGCTTTCGTCGAGATCGGGTATTTCCAATAGTCGTATTGTTCAGTCTTTGCCTTCCCCTGGTCATACTAGCGGCGAGTTTATAGGCTTGACTGACAATTCTAACAGGTCCTATTCAATTCAATATCAGGTAATTCCTTCTAGGCCACCTCCCACTTATATCGACTCTACCGCCAATCAAACACAAGATGTCATCGTCTACCCCCGTTCCCAGTCTCGACACCGTCTTAACTGAAGAAGCTCTACGCCTACTCTTGGAACCAGTGCGCGACTCAGTCGAACGAGAGGAGCGGCTCCGTTCCCTTTACATTGGACCCGCTCGGACTCACCAGTCAGTTTCCCCTTGTTCGATTCCGACAACTAGGGGAAATCCGTCGACTAGTATGGGCTTATATACGCCCACTCGCTCCAGGGCCCTTACTCCTGGTCCTGAAATCTTCGTACCCAAACAGTACGAACGAGAAGGTTCTATCCTTAGCACTGATCCAGATTTTGATCCGAACGATCATTGGCATGATCCTCTCCTGGATCCGCGCTATCTAGCTTTTATCCTTCGGTCGGTATACCATCGAGTCCAGGATCCGATTCCAAATTTCCCTTCACAGATCGTGATACCAGTGGAACGTCTTATTCCTCTTCCCTGGTATGATTATCCCGATCCTGTTATCCACCTTGAAGACTACATTGTTCAATGTACTGAACAAGAGGTATCTGTTCAAGCGACTCCCTTCCGTGCAGACCATACTGGCTGCATTCTCGGCTTCAGTCCTCCTGTCGCCGACCTCTTTCCCACTGGCCAGGGTGACATTTTCTCCATGTTCTTCCTCAAGGAGGACATGTGTTACCCTTGGCTACGGAGTATTGGGTTTAATGTCGCTAGGAACAAGACACGCTTCAAGCAAAAGTGGATGAGGGGAGAAGTGGATTTTGGAGCTCAGTTCCCTGGAAAATTCTTTCGCTCTTTATCGTCAATTCAGCAGAAGTTTGCTAAATTTGTCATAGACATTTCAGACTATGTCATTAACCCGGCGGCAGGAAAAATTGCTGTATGCAATAGAGAAGCGCTTGCTTCTTACCTCGCCTTGGGTGTCGACGACCACGGCGACTGGATTCTTGGCCAAGATTTTTGGCAATATTTTACCGATTCGCGCGGTCCCAGTGTACCCCATGCCTCTTTCCTCTCCTGTACCTTACGTCCGAGACGCATTTGAGTACCTTTCTGTTATTCAAATTAACAATACTCTTCATCGTCACTTTGATTACACTTCTTTTCAGACTCTTCTTCTCTTTTGTACTACCACCAGTCCAGAGGACTCGGCACAACTTCGACTCACTTCCTATATTCCTTTTATACGAATACCGCTTGAGATTCAAGTTGCCAGTTACGTCAAATATCCTTTTACTTCTTGCGCATTAATTTCTTTGTCTTGCTACATGAATAGTTTTGCGGAATTCCTAGGCACTGCCACGGAGATACCCAATCCGCATTACTTTCCAGAGCTAGATTTTGAAAGCGCAGAAGAAATGGAATGGCAACAATCAGCGGGTTACCATGGAGTTGAGTATCTGTCAAAAGAGGGTCAATGAAAAGAGAATCGACGAGATCGGACGAGTATGCGGAGATTTGAAAGAAGAGCTAGGGACAGAGACAGACGTCTCATGGGATTGCTAACACCGCGCAGAGCACCGGGAACTCACAACGGGAAACATCGTAGACAAACGACATTACGACAATTTCGATCACCATCCCCACAGGCTTGGATAAATCCAAATCCTCGGAACATTCATGGTTCTATTCCAAATGGAGAAAACATGATCACTGACCTATTTTTCTTTTCCTCTTTGCTGTAGAATGTCAACAAAAGATCTCTCCACTTATGTCCCGATTTTCGATGGAACGAACTACAAGGAGTGGTATGATAAGTTGGAAGCTTTCGCGATGGCGATGAAGTGCGATGGACCCATGACCACTGACAGAGCTACAGTTCCTGCAGCTGACCGCGATGCTTTTGACGTAATAGATCGTCAAATGCGAGGCATGATACGTCTCCGCCTTGGAGCAACCTATCAGTCTCATGTAGGTGCTACTGCCAGGGCGACGTTGACAGCACTGAAGACCGCTTTTGGTACTCCTGGGAGAGTTGGAGCGCTCGTTGAGCTGCGTTCTTTGTTTCAGCATCGCATGAAACCCAACGCTAATCCCATCCATGAGGCCAATAACCTCATTCAGTGCGCTGCCCGCCTCTCTACGGCAGGATATGCTCTCGCAGACGGACTTATCGCTTTGGCCATTCTTATGGCTTTACCTTCCGATTGGGAGAACCTAGTGTCTACACTTTGTTCCACCCTCGACGATGCTGGTTTCACTGTTGCCACAGTCACTGCCCAGATTCATCGCGAGTATATGCGACGGCAGGCGAGTCGTGGCAGGTCCACTATATCTCTACAGGATCGACTGTCAGAGCGAACTTCTTTCGCTGCTGAGTATTCAGACGCCACTCTGGTGACGCGTCTCACAAATGTGAAACCTGCAGTTCGCCCTTCTTATCAAGGAGGTAACCGAGGAGGTAAAGGCAAGCAACCTGTTCGCGATGGACAGCGCAGCCAGTACCCGCGCTGTGTCTTCCAGGGATGTCGCCGGAATCATTTCCCGGCTGAGTTTTGTCCTATTGGTCGTCAGAGAATTTTCTACGATCAAGGAGGCAAACAGATTTGCTGCCAACCTCAAGTCCAATCTCCTCCGGCTGGAGGATCGAGTAATAATCATCGCGGAACCCCTAATCGTGGTCGTGGAGGAAAAAGAGGAGGACGAGGAAGAGGGAAAGGCCGAGGAGGAGGTGGAACTCATGTTGTCTTTGATGAGTCCCTCCAATATTATGACCAACCTGACTATGAGGAGTTTCAGGATTATACGGCCATGATGGTCGATCAACCAGCCACCTCGGGTCTTGCCGAGATTCCCGTTTCTCCAACTATCGAAAGTCTCGATGCACAGTTGGATGAGTATAACGCGGAGAGACCCATGGCTCCCTTCTCTGAAGAAGCCGTGCGGGCAATGTGGGCTGATGAATCAATGGGGCCTTCAAGTTTTGATGATATCATCGAAACTTATGAACAGGAGGCCACCTATGATTTTGATCGTACCTGTGCGTTAATCCATGTCCCTAGGATTCCAACACAAGAGCCTGACGTCCCTCTCCTATTCTCCCATCCAGAAACTGAGGTTTCTTGGAATAATTGGGAAGAGATAGAGGATGAGGACTTTGTACGTTTAGTGCGACGCGAGGACGTTTTGTGTCCAGGTAGCGCCTTATGTGTTCGTTTTTGGAATCATGGGGGACAACTCCCTTATATGGATGAACATGGCAATATTCGCCTTGATTCAATGAGTTCTGATGTGTTCTTCTTAAATCGTACTTTTGAAGGTCACACAGAGATCGTACGAAATTTTCGAATTCCACGAGCACTCATCATTGGATGGTCATTCCTTGGTTTCCCTGCTGAAGTTCACTTTTATAGTGGAGAAGTGGATTGTGATTTGTGCAATACCTCACATCCACATTTTAGCTTTCGTCAAGCACCTCATAGCGAATCAGATGAAGCCATTCAAATGGCTGTTGATATCGCGAAGCGGAATCTCTTTCCACCTCGCCGCCCAACTATACCAACATCCTCGTTCCTGACAAATTGAGACGCTGAGTGTATTCTTTGTCATTCTTCATGCACCACCACTCTCTGTTTGGATTGTGGACGGAAACAAAGAGATGGAAGTACGCTAATTCTTTTGGATTCAGGCGCGTCGCGACATTGTACTCCTCATTTCGAGGATTTTATTTCCTATAAGCCGTATGGAGTGTCGAAGTTCTCGACTACTGCAGAAAAAGATACGTTTGTGGAGAAGCTTGGTCTCGGGACCGTTTTGATGCTTCACCACGGCAAGGTCATTCGACTAATTGACGTTGAGTATTGTCCGTCTGTTGCATGTCGATTGATTTCTACTGGGCAGCTCGTGGGTCAAGGTTATTCCCTGAGCACCACTGCCTCTGGCACAAGGCTTTTTGCACCTAGTGGCGACTTATATTTGCGGTCGGACCCGATAGCAAGTGTAGGACCTCTTCACTATGTCCGTGTACTTTTGCAGTGCATAGATGAAAAGGTACAAGTCATTAGTTCAAAGAAAGATGAGTATCTTCTTTGGCATCATCGTATGGGTCATCCTTCGAAAAATGTCATTAAACATTTGCATAGTGCATCTAGGAATTTTAAAGCCATTGCTATTCCTGCCGACCTAGCTCCTTGTTCTGGGTGTACTGCTGGGAAGATGGCTGAAAAGTCTTTCGCCATCTCATATTCCCGTGCCACGAAACCACTGGAACTTGTCCATTCGGATCTCTGCGAGTTTCCTGTTCTGTCCTATTATCGTTGTTGCTATATTGCGACTTTCATTGATGATTATTCTGCTTTCGCATGCGTTTATCCCCTTGCTGCGAAATCCGACACCTTCCGCGTATTTCAGGAGTTCAAAGCCTGGGCTGAGAATTCGCTCGGTGCGCGACTCCTTCGATTGCGTTCGGATCGTGGGGGAGAATTTAGGACGAATGAGTTTTCTGCCTTCATGCGCCAGTCGGGCATTGAGCAGCAGTTTTCTTCGCCTGATACTCCTCAGCAGAATGGTCGTGCTGAACGGTTTAATCGGACGATGGTTGAGAAGGAAGAGGCTATGCGACATTCTGCTTGCCTTCCACCAAATCTCTGGCAACATGCTCTGGAAACTTCCGTCCATGTTTATAATCGCCAACCCTTTCGCAGATCTCTTTGGAAAACCCCTGTTGAGCTATGGAAAGGCAAAGTACCGGATGTCTCTTACTTCCGTGTCTTTGGTTGCCTTGCTTATGTATTCATCAAAAAGGACCAACGCAACAAACTCGAACCAAAATCCCGTCCTATGATATTTCTAGGCTACGAATCTGGCTCGAAAGCGTATAGGTTCCTGGATGAAGGAAGAATCGTCGTATCCGCGAATGCGATATTCGATGAAACCATCTTTCCTCGATGTGTAAAAAGGATCGAAGAACCACGTCAAAATGAAGTTAGCCGTGAAGATCACGATGAAGAGGATCACGAAAGTGACTTGGGGGTCGCTCCTCCAATCATTAGTAGTGAATCAAATATTCCCTACTCGTCCACATACGATCCGCCACAATCTAGTGTGCAGGACAATGATGAGCCACCAGTTATACCTTCTGGAAGTAGTGCTCACTCTACTAGGATTCCACCAGCAGTAAAGGGCACTGTTTATACCCCTAAACCAATTATGGAGAGAGAAAGGTTTAAACCATATCCTGATCCATCCGTCCCTAGACGATCTGGTCGAATCAGAGTCGTACCGACTAGACCTGATAATGTCTATGGTGAGAATGCACATCCTGTAGAGGCCGAGAAATTCGCCGAAGCAGAGAGTAATAAAGTGCAGGAGGATCAAATGACCTTAGGATTTGGGACTCAAGGAGAGAGTCATGACCTTGTGGATTTACATCGCTTACATCATGAGTTTGGTTCAGATTTCTTGAACTTTCTGATGTCAAAAGCTGAAACCCTCACTCCACGGATTCCAGTACAGTATAGGGATATTTTGAGATTACCAGCCGATGAAAAGAAGGCTTGGGATAGTGCTTGTCAAGACGAAATTGACGCACTTTGGAAGCGTCAAGTCTGGTCGCTAACCAATCTTCCTCCGAATCGTAAACCAGTTAAGTGTCGCTGGGTTTTTGCCGTAAAATCTGACGGTCGCAAACGTGCACGTCTAGTGGCAAAAGGTTTTTCACAGGAATATGGAGTGGATTACGAAGATGTATTTTCACCCGTTGCAAGATTCGAGTCTGTTCGAATTATTCTTGCCCTGGCTGCGCAGAACGCTTGGAGTCTTCAAGCTTTGGATGTTAAAACTGCCTTCCTATATGGTAACCTCGAAGAGGAGATCTATATGGATCAGCCAGAAGGCTTTATCAAGAAGGGAAGAGATGAGAAGAAAGTTTACCGTCTCTTAAAAGCTCTTTATGGTTTGAAGCAAGCCGCTTTAGCGTGGAATATCGAGCTTCACAAGTCCCTTCAACGACTAGACTTTACCCGTGTCGTTTCTGATGCTGAGATTTATGTTCACCATGGAGTAACTGGGAACAAAAAGGTCAAAGTTCTTCTCATCCTGATCATCTACGTGGATGATGTTCTCTTTACTGGCTCTGACCAGAAATATCTTGGGATGATGAAAGAGAAGTTTATGAAGGTCTGGGAATGCCGCGACCTTGGGGCTGCAAAGGAGTATCTTGGGATGAAAATCCAGCGAAACCCATCAACAGGTTCTTTAATCGTTGATCAGGTGGAGTACCTGGACAAGATTCTCAAACGCTTCGATATGCAAGATTGTAATCCTGCAAATACCCCACTTCCAGAGAAGTATGATCCAGTAGCGAGTATGGGGGAGTCTACTCCCAAATTACGCTCACAATATCAGTCAGTGATAGGATCTCTTCTCTATCTTATGCTTGGAACGAGACCTGACATTGCGTTTGCTGTCATCAAAATGTCTCAGTTCTCTGCGAGTCCAACAGAGGATCATCTTAATCATGCCAAGTATATCTTTCGCTATCTTCGAGCGAATAGAGAATGTGGCATTGAGTTTAAAAGAGATCACTCGTTGCGAGTGGAAGGGTATGTCGATGCCGATTGGGCTTCTGACAGAAATGACCGGAAATCCTGTACTGGTTTTACCGTGTTGTTTAATACCTCTCCAGTTTCCTGGGTTAGCCGGAAACAGAAGACCGTTGCCACTTCAGCGACTGAAGCTGAGTACATGGCTCTTTCTGACGCTGCGAAACAGATATGTTGGATCAAGTCTTTACTTGAGGAGTTGTCTTTTGACATTCCACCTGTCGTTCTCTATGAGGACAATATGGGCTCCATATTCTTAGCGCAAAACCCCACGCAAGAGAGACGAACGAAACATATTGATATTCGTCATCATTTTATTCGCGAATGTGTTCAAGAAAGAAAGGTCATTTTGTTACGACATATCTCTACTGATAAACAGTTAGCAGATGTCTTTACTAAAGCCCTTGACAAAGTCAAGTTCCAGGGTTTTAAGAGTTTTCTTGTTGCCGACTTGACATGTCTCAAGTCTGGGGGAGTGTTGAGAAAGTAAGTGCTTAGTCATCAACAGCACGTGACTTCTCTAGAGCCTTGACACGTGATGTGTCTGGACTCGCCAACTTCCATGTGATACTTCTGTCACATGACCGGTTATCAAAGTACCGACTAACCGGAGTCATATCTCTTATCTATGACATCATCAAGATAAGCAGAGATAACGTTCCTTCTAGAACGTTCCTATGAGGTCATGTCTAGACCGTTTCTTATCTCTTATCTTACCTATGACTCACTGTGGTATTCTACGAGGTTCTACGAGTTTCCACAGGATACTATGTTAGGAAGGTACTTATCTGCCTGTCCAATTATGGACTCTTATGGCCACTCTACTTTACATGGTCTGTGCGCAGCTCAGACATATAAATACTCTTATGCTTTTAGTAGCACAGTAGGATTTTACCCACCTGTTTTATCCTCTGTTGTTATCAACAAACTCTCAAACCACCTTCGGTTATTACTCCAAGTTAGAACCGTCTACCCAAGTGAGTTAAGGACTTCATATCATTTGTGTAGAGCCCGCTGCGTAGTGTCCACTCTCTCCTGTTGTGGACATTGCCTCCCGTTACCTCCCTGACAAGGGCCTCCACTACCAGCATCACTACCAGAAGACAGACCAGTGCCTACAGAAGCCTGGACACAGGATTATTGAGAGAAAACATGTTGAAGCCTCCCACCTTCTCCTCATCCATCACAACAGTCTCCACTGCTCAGAACTTCCTTGCTGAACACTCTCTGTTGTCTTAACCATCAGCAACTTAACAAATTTTCTGAAACAACTTATTTGTCTGGAAAGGGCTGAAATAGTCTGGAGGGTCTTAAGGATCTGAGATATCTGAGAATTTTTGGGTATCAGACTGGCCAACTACCTGAAGTTTCTCATCAGCAAACCAACCCTTTTGATTAGCCAAGCTGACAGCATTTGACAGTGCTTAGCCACCCACCCAGGCTGTCTGACTCTGTACCAGTCTGGTTCAGCCCATTATTCACTCCATTGTATCAGTAAAGTAAAAAAATAAATTTATTAGTACTACAAATACAATACAGTGTGGGTCATTCAAAATACATCAGCAAACTGACCCATGCCCTGTACAGTCTGTACAGCTGATTACAGAAAACTACAGCAAGGTACCCAGTAATACAGGGCTGTACAGAAAATGGACAAAAAAACTGGCCTATAAACCTTGCCTAAAAATTTCACTGAACCTTCTTTGTATCAAAAATAAGCTTTTTACATACCAGGTTTGACTGTGGACACTGAATTGCTCATGTGATATGTCAAAACTTGGGGTGGCAAAAGTGCTGTTTTGCTGATGTAGGCAACTTGACTATAGCAAAAAATTAAATTGTATCTACACCTTCAATACACCTCATGCTGGTATTTAAACTATATAGACATACAGTAGTGTGCTAGAGCTTGAAGGCTATCTGAACAGAATATTGAATTTCTCACTTTTTCAAAGTTGAGTTCCCTGAAAGTGGACTTGAGCTGGAGACTGCTGGAGTTACTATATATGGACATTGGAAGACCAGACCACCAGCTCCATAATCAGTTGAGCAACACATCAACATTCATCATTACCATAGGTCCACAGTGGCAATGAGACTTGTATTTCTTGACTGCAAATTCAGCTTGTCATGTGTTTAAACCATTTCTGTTGACATGTGAGGCAAAAAAATGGTGATCAATGAGTGATGTTCTGTACCTGCCATAAGCCAGGTAGTTCAGTCACAAACCCTCGCAAAAGTGGGTCATCGGACATGTACATTTGCCTGTAAAGGTGGGACTAGCTGACGCCGGCCGATGCTCACAAAACTGGGCCAGGCCGATGTTTTCTATTATTGCAAATCTAGTACAGGCCTGAGGGACATTAATCACTGCAAAACTGGGATGGGCTGATGTTTGATAAAAATTGTAGAACTGGGACTGGTGGGAGCATTGTAAAACTAGGTCAGGCCTGTTGAACAAAAAAATTGACAAGTGTTTCAAAGCTGGGACTGGCCGATGTTGTAGATACATTGCAAAACTGGGTCAGGCCTGTTGAGAAAAAAGTTGTCAATTACTGCAAAACTGGGTCAGGCTGACATGGCAGAATTGGGTCAGGCCTTTTGAGGAAAAAATTGTCAAGCATTGCAAAACTGGGTCAGGCTGACATTGTATATACATTGCAGAACTGGATCAGGCCTGTTGAGAAAAAAAGTTGTCAAGCATTGCAAAACTGGGTCAGGCTGACATTGCAGAACTGGGTCAGGCCTGTTGAGGAAAAAGTTGTCAAGCATTGCAAAACTGGGCCAGGCTGACATTGCAGAACTGGGTCAGGCCTGTTGAGGAAATAGTTGTCAAGCATTGCAAAACTGGGTCAGGCTGACATTGCAAAACTGGGTCAGGCCTGTTGAGCAAAAAAGTTGTCAACCATTGCAAAACTGGGTCAGACCCAAAATTGATACACATTGCAGAATTAAATTACTGTGCTGACTACCAAAAATGTGGACCATTGATTAGGCAATATTGTGTACTGTTGGTGTGATAGTGTTGACTACCAAAGATGTGCAGCTTGGATTATCTAATGTTGTGTTCTATTGGTGTGGTAGTGCTGATTACCAAAAATGCGGACTATTGATTAGCCAACGTTGTGTAGTGTTGTTGTTGTAGTGTACTACCAAAAATGTGTAGTATTGATTACCTAATGTTGGGTACTCTTGGTGTGGTAGTGCTGATTACCAAAAATGCGGACTATTGATTAGCCAATGTTGTGTAGTGTTGTTGTTGTAGTGTACTACCAAAAATGTGTAGTATTGATTACCTAATGTTGGGTACTCTTGGTGTGGTAGTGCTGATTACCAAAAATGCGGACTATTGATCAACCAATATTGTGTGGTGTTGTTGTAGTGTACTACCAAAAAAAGTGTAGTACTGATTACCTAATGTTGTGTAGTATTGATGTGATAGTGTTCATTACCAAAAATGCGGACTGTTGATTAGCCAATATTGTGTAGTATTGTTGTAGTGCACTACCCAAAATCTGTAGTGTTGATTACCCAATGTTGTGTAGTGTTGATTACCAAAAGTGCGGACTTCTGATTAGCCATTATTGTTTAGTGTTGATTACCAAAAATGCGGACTATTGATTAGGAAATGTAGTGTAGTGTTTGTGTATTGGAGTTGATTACCAACATTGTGTAGTTTTCATTAACTAAATTCAGTAGTGTCAACACTTGATTACATAAGCTCTCCAAGCGCCACTACTCCCAAAACATTACCATATTTGGTCAATAGTTGACTTCAAATATTCCCACCTTTGTTCTGGTACTTTTCTTCCCCTTCTGTGCTTCATCCCTGGTCCAAATGTACTGTAAAAATGATTCTGTATCCCATATTACCCTATAGGATCACCATTGGACCCTCATCTAAATGTGCAAGGGGCTCTGTATCCCCAGAGAGTAGTGCAGGCTTAAAAACACCAAAAATGTTCGCATTTTTGATACATTCAACATATCAACTTAAAGAATGCATCCCCATACAGGGGATATATGTACCTACAACATATTTACAGTCCACAGCATGGGATCCATGTCCTGGTGCGATGTTTTATGTTTTTCCTTTGCAAACATATCACCATGGCAGGCAATTACTAGGAGGTATGGTGGCTACTGGATGGTCTCCAGTGGTATTACTATGCTATACCAAAGTCCCAATACAATCTAGTGAGCAGCTGACCACTCCAAGAGGAGCAGCATAGAAAACAGCACTTTCATAACAATAGGTGCTGTATGATCCTCCAGATCAGGTATGCACAATATGACTATCTCAAAAGCTGGGGGATACCATACAGTAGTGGATACAATTTACTCAAGTCAATACCGCTTGATGTGGGGGAGGGAAGGGCACAATAACATACAGAAGGCGTGGGAAAATACCCCACAAAATGCGGAGATATGCAAAAACATTACATATCACACAACACATAACATCTACTGACCTAGAAATGCTACCAACAGCCTACTAATATCACATAATGCTTATACTCAGCTGTTCCTGACATGCTTAGAGGCACAAATCATTTGAACCAAGAACATGTTGTTACTGTCCATATACACTGCAGCTTTGCACCTGCAGTACTGATATGATGTAGCACATTTCCGCATTTTTCAAACCTTGAATGATTTGTGCCTCTAAGCATGTCAGGAACAGCTGAGTATAAGCATTATGTGATATTAGTAGGCTGTTGGTAGCATTTCTAGGTCAGTAGATGTTATGTGTTGTGTGATATGTAATGTTTTTGCATATCTCCGCATTTTGTGGGGTATTTTCCCACGCCTTCTGTATGTTATTGTGCCCTTCCCTCCCCCACATCAAGCGGTATTGACTTGAGTAAATTGTATCCACTACTGTATGGTATCCCCCAGCTTTTGAGATAGTCATATTGTGCATACCTGATCTGGAGGATCATACAGCACCTATTGTTATGAAAGTGCTGTTTTCTATGCTGCTCCTCTTGGAGTGGTCAGCTGCTCACTAGATTGTATTGGGACTTTGGTATAGCATAGTAATACCACTGGAGACCATCCAGTAGCCACCATACCTCCTAGTAATTGCCTGCCATGGTGATATGTTTGCAAAGGAAAAACATAAAACATCGCACCAGGACATGGATCCCATGCTGTGGACTGTAAATATGTTGTAGGTACATATATCCCCTGTATGGGGATGCATTCTTTAAGTTGATATGTTGAATGTATCAAAAATGCGAACATTTTTGGTGTTTTTAAGCCTGCACTACTCTCTGGGGATACAGAGCCCCTTGCACATTTAGATGAGGGTCCAATGGTGATCCTATAGGGTAATATGGGATACAGAATCATTTTTACAGTACATTTGGACCAGGGATGAAGCACAGAAGGGGAAGAAAAGTACCAGAACAAAGGTGGGAATATTTGAAGTCAACTATTGACCAAATATGGTAATGTTTTGGGAGTAGTGGCGCTTGGAGAGCTTATGTAATCAAGTGTTGACACTACTGAATTTAGTTAATGAAAACTACACAATGTTGGTAATCAACTCCAATACACAAACACTACACTACATTTCCTAATCAATAGTCCGCACTTTTGGTAATCAACACTACACAACATTGGGTAATCAACACTACAGATTTTGGGTAGTGCACTACAACAATACTACACAATAATGGCTAATCAACAGTCCGCATTTTTGGTAATGAACACTATCACATCAACACTACACAACATTAGGTAATCAGTACTACACATTTTTGGTAGTACACTACAACAACACCACACAATATTGGTTGATCAATAGTCCGCATTTTTGGTAATCAGCACTACCACACCAAGAGTACCCAACATTAGGTAATCAATACTACACATTTTTGGTAGTACACTACAACAACAACACTACACAATATTGGCTAATCAATAGTCCGCATTTTTGATAATCAGCACTACTACACCAACAGTACACAACATTAGGTAATCCAAACTACACAATATTGGCTAATCAATAGTCCGCATTTTTGATAATCAACACTACCACACCAACAGTACACAACATTAGGTAATCCAAACTACACATTTTTGGTAATCAACACTACACAATATTGACTAATCAATAGTCCGCATTTTTGGTAATCAACACTACCACACCAACAGTACACAACATTAGGTAATCCAAGCTACACATTTTTGGTAATCAACACTACAACAATGACACTACACAACATTGGTTGATCAATAGTTCGCATTTTTGGTAATCAACACTACCACATCAATAGTACACAACATTAGGTAATTAATACTACACATTTCTGGTAGTACACTACAACAACAACACTACACAATATTGGCTAATGGTTCGCATTTTTGGTAATCAGCACTACCACACCAACAGTACACAACATTAGGTAATCCAAGCTACACATTTTTGGTAATCAACACTACAACAACAACACTGCACAACATTGGCTAATGGTTCGCATTTTTGGTAATCAGCACTACCACACCAACAGTACACAACATTAGGTAATCCAAGCTACACATTTTTGGTAATCAACACTACAACAACAACACTGCACAACATTGGCTAATGGTTCGCATTTTTGGTAATCAGCACTACCACACCAACAGTACACAACATTAGGTAATCCAAGCTACACATTTTTGGTAATCAACACTACCACACCAACAGTACAAAACATTAGATAATCAATACTACACATCTTTGGTAGTACACTACAACAACAACACTACACAATATTGGCTAATCAACAGTCCGCATTTTTGGTAATGAACACTATCACATCAATACTACACAACATTAGGTAATCAGTACTACACTTTTTTGGTAGTACACTACAACAACACCACACAATATTGGTTGATCAATAGTCCGCATTTTTGGTAATCAGCACTACCACACCAAGAGTACCCAACATTAGGTAATCAATACTACACATTTTTGGTAGTACACTACAACAACAACACTACACAACATTGGCTAATCAATAGTCCGCATTTTTGATAATCAGCACTACTACACCAACAGTACACAACATTAGGTAATCCAAACTACACAATATTGGCTAATCAATAGTCCGCATTTTTGATAATCAACACTACCACACCAACAGTACACAACATTAGGTAATCCAAACTACACATTTTTGGTAATCAACACTACACAATATTGACTAATCAATAGTCCGCATTTTTGGTAATCAACACTACCACACCAACAGTACACAACATTAGGTAATCCAAGCTACACATTTTTGGTAATCAACACTACAACAATGACACTACACAACATTGGTTGATCAATAGTTCGCATTTTTGGTAATCAACACTACCACATCAATAGTACACAACATTAGGTAATTAATACTACACATTTCTGGTAGTACACTACAACAACAACACTACACAATATTGGCTAATGGTTCGCATTTTTGGTAATCAGCACTACCACACCAACAGTACACAACATTAGGTAATCCAAGCTACACATTTTTGGTAATCAACACTACAACAACAACACTGCACAACATTGGCTAATGGTTCGCATTTTTGGTAATCAGCACTACCACACCAACAGTACACAACATTAGGTAATCCAAGCTACACATTTTTGGTAATCAACACTACAACAACAACACTGCACAACATTGGCTAATGGTTCGCATTTTTGGTAATCAGCACTACCACACCAACAGTACACAACATTAGGTAATCCAAGCTACACATTTTTGGTAATCAACACTACCACACCAACAGTACAAAACATTAGATAATCAATACTACACATCTTTGGTAGTACACTACAACAACAACACTACACAATATTGGCTAATCAACAGTCCGCATTTTTGGTAATGAACACTATCACATCAATACTACACAACATTAGGTAATCAGTACTACACTTTTTTTGGTAGTACACTACAACAACACCACACAATATTGGTTGATCAATAGTCCGCATTTTTGGTAATCAGCACTACCACACCAAGAGTACCCAACATTAGGTAATCAATACTACACATTTTTGGTAGTACACTACAACAACAACACTACACAACATTGGCCAATCAATAGTCCGCATTTTTGGTAATCAGCACTACCACACCAAGAGTACCCAACATTAGGTAATCAATACTACACATTTTTGGTAGTACACTACAACAACAACACTACACAACATTGGCTAATCAATAGTCCGCATTTTTGGTAATCAGCACTACCACACCAATAGAACACAACATTAGATAATCCAAGCTGCACATCTTTGGTAGTCAACACTATCACACCAACAGTACACAATATTGCCTAATCAATGGTCCACATTTTTGGTAGTCAGCACAGTAATTTAATTCTGCAATGTGTATCAATTTTGGGTCTGACCCAGTTTTGCAATGCTTGACAACTTTTTCCTCAACAGGCCTGACCCAGTTCTGCAATGTCAGCCTGACCCAGTTTTGCAATGCTTGACAACTCAACAGGCCTGACCCAGTTCTGCAATGTCAGCCTGACCCAGTTTTGCAATGCTTGACAACTTTTTTTCTCAACAGGCCTGATCCAGTTCTGCAATGTCAGCCTGGCCCAGTTTTGCAATGCTTGACAACTTTTTCCTCAACAGGCCTGACCCAGTTCTGCAATGTCAGCCTGGCCCAGTTTTGCAATGCTTGACAACTTTTTCCTCAACAGGCCTGACCCAGTTCTGCAATGTCAGCCTGACCCAGTTTTGCAATGCTTGACAACTTTTTTTCTCAACAGGCCTGATCCAGTTCTGCAATGTATATACAATGTCAGCCTGACCCAGTTTTGCAATGCTTGACAATTTTTTCCTCAAAAGGCCTGACCCAATTCTGCCATGTCAGCCTGACCCAGTTTTGCAGTAATTGACAACTTTTTTCTCAACAGGCCTGACCCAGTTTTGCAATGTATCTACAACATCGGCCAGTCCCAGCTTTGCAACACTTGTCAATTTTTTTGTTCAACAGGCCTGACCCAGTTTTACAATGCTCCCACCAGTCCCAGTTCTGCAATTTTTATCAAACATCAGCCCATCCCAGTTTTGCAGTGATTAATGTCCCTCAGGCCTGTACGGTGTAGAGACGCAGAGGTGCACATATACCGATCAGTATTCACCTGAACTCGCTCGTGCTACTCAGCACAGCCACCCGCACCCAACCCGCACGAGAGCTCTCCAATGCGCAGCTTGGTACACCCGGTCCTGGCCACATGAGTAGCTATTCCCTATCTCTTCCTGCGAGCGTCGTGCGGAATAGCTTCGGGTCTGTTTGGACTAGTCCACGCTACTCAGCACAGCCACCTGCACCCTACCCGCACGAGAGCTCTCCAATGCGCAGCTTGGTACACCTGATAGGGCCCTGCAAAGGTCCTGCATGCGTAGCTCATCCCTATCCCTTCCTGACTGTCTCAGTCACTTGGAGTAGCATCGAGTCACACTACTACATTGCATTGGGTCGTGCTACATTGCATTGGGTCGTGCTACATTGCATTGGGTTGCACTACATTGCATCGAGTCACGCTACATTGCATCAGGTCACACTACATTGCATCGGGTCGCACTGCATTGTGTCGGGTCACTCTCCTGCGTAGGGTCTCACTGCATAGGGTCGCATTGCATCGGGTCGGGTCACTCTCCTGCATAGGGTCTCGCTGCATAGGGCCGCATCGCGCTGCATAGGGTCGCATCGCACTGCATAGGGTCACACTACATAGGGTTTGCTCTCCACTTCTCTTCCTGTCACTTTAGCTTCTGCCTTTGTGTCCCTCAGCCTTTCCCCTCGCTTTAGCATCCCTGACAGCTGTCATTATGTTAGTATTACATTCCCTCTTAGCGCTGTCATCCTCTCTCCTTCTCTTCGGGTCGCTTGTACCCTTCCCCCTGGATTAGGCTTCAGTATATAGCCCTAGTCCTCACAAAAATAAGAAGTTTCTTTTCCGCCCCCGTCTGAGTGTCTAAGTGCGAGTTCTGTCGTTTCCGGTGTTTCTCTGTCGTTTCTCTCGTGTCCTGCCGCTCTCTCTTTGTTTTCTGACGACCCTAGACGACCCTATTCGGTGCTCCAACGATTTCCAGTGGATCCCGCTATTCCCAGCTCTCCCTAGCGCGTGTCTACACACACTAGGCAACCTCCCTACTCCCTAGTCGCGCACTCCCTGCGCATTTTCGCTGCATTCCTCACTCCTACCCTGCTCTCTCTCGACTCCCGGAACCTCCGAGTGCGCTCCTGCGCTCTATTCTCCTTAGCTCCCCTAGTCAAGCCAGACCAGGTCTCCTTGGGCGGACACCCATTTTCGCGCCTTCAAGGGACTCACCCCGGCCGGCGTCGGCTAGTCCCACCTTTACAGGCAAATGTACATGTCCGATGACCCACTTTTGTGAGGGCTTTTGACTGAACTATGTGCATAAGCATCCTAATGGGAGGCAATATCCACAACAGGGAGATTGTAGACAATGCACAGTGGGCTCTATTCAAATGATAATGAAGTTTTAACTCACTTGAAGTAGATGGTTTGAGCCCATGCACATGTGTAGGCCATATGTGATGGCCAGATGAGGTGATATTCACCCACATCAGCAAAACTACAGCTGTCTTGGAACAACTTAATTACTGAGCCCATGCACCTACTTAGGCCGTCTTACACGGCCACCCCAGGGTGAAAATCGGCCGAGTATGACGGGCCAGCGGACAGAGGGCCCTGGATGAGTTGTTATCGGTTTGTACGGGTTGGCTAGCTACAAGGATATTGTTGCAATGTGTGAGGATGGGCTAGGGTGTCAATTAAGGGGAGGGTATATAGATCAAATTAAATATTATCATGGAATCATATGAATGAGCCCTGAAAAGATTGTGCCGCATATTAATGGGGGGTACATAATGTGTTATCACCATATCAGTGGGTTGGACCCAGACATTGCTATCATCCATGGTAATTGATGGGCCCATATTGCATTGTAATCAAAGCATATAGCAAAGCTGTATAGAATCAGCACAAAGCAGGGCATACCGCTAGGCATGCAGGACTGCAGAAAAGGAAACACCCGCGGGCTTTTTGTAGTAAATGGAAAAAGGGAATACTTAATGGGATGGAAACTGTTGTTGGTGATACTACAAAGCACCATGAGGGGGGGGGGAATAAATAGGATGGGATCCATGGATGCTACATATCCACGGTTTGTTTGGTTGGTACACCACAAGAGATAGGAAAGGAAATGAGGTAGCATAACAACTAGAGCAGGACCTTGTGGGTGACTAGTACCGCAGTATACTAATAAGAATGATGGAATGCTACAGCAGGTGTGAAGACGCACATCAAGAGCAATTAAATACAGTATCCTGTTAGATATATTAGTATATCACCCGCGGGAACAAATTACCAGCGGATACACGATATTGCTAGAGAGGTAACCCAGCATACAAGTGCTAGGTAGTACGGTGCCAAAGGTAAATTTGCCTAGAATGAAATCCGGGTGCGAATGAGTTCATCACCGCGGGTGCAGCGGGTAGATACAGGGAATGGGTGCCAATGATTACTAGTGATTATGTTCCCTACTGGTAGCACAGGAGAATGGTACCGCGGCGAAGTATACTAATCAGCAGTCATTAACACTTATTGAAATTTATTAGATTATGGTGAAATTAACAAAGTGTAAGGTTTTGAAGGTAATTAGTCAGTGGGATGTTGCTGAACACACGAGCCGCGCGGTATGTGACTGAACCCGCAGTCATTTCAGCAGGCACAACTGAAACACCCACACAAGAATACATTATGTTCAAAATAGCATAGTAAGAATGTGTAGAGAAACATTAATATATAGATCAGGACACATTAAATATGAACCAAGCCATGGTTGCCTCAAGGCTTAGAACCCACAGTGAATTAGTTTTCAGAGGCCTTAGAAAGACAATGCAGGTACTTCCTGGAAATTAACCGATTATATGGAGGTGTGGATAACAAGTGGATGATACTATATACACTATCTACTAGGATAACAGTACCAATCAAAGAGAAGAGGGATACCACAAACAGCATGCTATGCTGCAAAATGATTGGGTAGAAACTTATGCTAGATGAAAACAACAGATAAATATACAATAACTTAATATGGCGTGGGATCTGACAATGGATTGGTCGGATTGGGTTGGGCAGTGCCAGGTACCGCGGTCAATTCAATTGCATATAGCTACTGCTGTTCTGCTGGTAGGATGCTAGTTGAGGAACTACATAAAATAGACCATGGTGACGGTGGGTAGATACAACCTTATCCGATCACCATATCAGTGTTTATTCAGATCATGGTAGTACCTGCAAAAAATGGGGTGTACACTAGTTTAATTAATATAGAAAAAACATAGAGACATGGTCTACAAAAATATAAATTACACTGTGAAGAACAGGGGTTCACAAAGAGTTTCATATTCAAATACCTAGCCTGCTGAATGTTCAAAAGCCGCGGTTAGCCTCATTTGACATGGAATTAATTAAATTAATCACACCGGGTACATTAAATCACTATTGAAAGACACAAATTATATATTCAAAGAATGCATGCATGACATTCCAGTACTCCAATGACACAAGTAAGTAGATGACTTGCATAAAGGGAAAAAAGAAAAATTGTTTGGGTGTACAAAAAGAATAGTCCAAGAGGGAAACATACAAAAAATGTAAGTAACAAATCATGCGGTTGTATCCATTTGGGTATCCACCCCATCACCTACCGATCCTTCGACAATACCCGCGGGACCCGGTGCTGACACATCCAGTGATGTGACCACAATGGTGGGAGGGGGGACAGCGGGAGTATCCACGACCATTGTGGCATCTGAGGCATTTGTCGGAAGAGGGCAGGGGGGTGGCGCATAGTCTTCATCAACACCAGAGTCCACCGACCGCGGCGAGTGTGCATCCCCGGTGGGCGACCACAGAGTCACCAGCAGGTCAGTTGGCACATCGATTGGATGGGGATCTGCGACTGAGGAATCCTGGCCCTCCAGCAATGCAGGTGCTGTAGATGGAGACTGACCTGGCACCTGGTCGTCGGGCATATCAGCGGTGGTGTGGAAGGTGAGGCCAGCAGATGCAGGGACCGAGGAAGGTGAAATGGGACCTGGATTGGATGCAGGACCATCCACAGGTGTGGATGTTTGCACAGCAGCGGTGGGCAATGGCGTTGGAGGGGCAGTGAGCGTACTTGATTGCAAATCTTCCACCAGCTGACGAAGGGTGTCCATTTCCAGCTCCTGGGCGTTGAGTCTTCGATTAACATCGCCCAAATCCTCTTTCAACTGCGAGCATTCGCTGCAGGCACTCATTGTCGCAGTGGTCGCATGCTCGCTCCATTCTGCACTTGTGCCGCGGTTGCGGGATTTTGACAGCCATTTCAGTCGGACTATAACCACTCCATCAAATTCTGTTTAGACTTTCAGAAGAACACAAAAAGGAAATATAATCACTCACTTTCACGCCTGCCCCTTGATGGCCCAGGTGTAGGAGGGCGGGGTGCAGACCGGGGATGTGGGGTATCATCCGCGGGAATGGGACTCTGAGCTTTGTGCTTGCGAGTCGAATGGGAAGGGTTGACGCGAGTAGGTGCCAGTGGGACTGTCTTCGATGGAGGAGACACCCTGCGACTGGCTTGCCTGGTTGGTGCACGCGACCGCGACCGAGACCTTCCACGTTTGGATGCCAGGCTGCACCCATGCTTCGATTTGTTGCATTGGAAGCATGCGCGATCTTCTTTCCTCGCACAGGGCAGCTGGCGACGGGCACAGTAGTCGCACCGGTCCACAGCTGGAAGGATCGGAAAGTCGGGTGGGGGGTGTTGAAGGTCGAATGTCTTATTGGAACCACGACCAGTGGGGTTCTCTTCCTCGTCGCTGTCAACCATCGGAGCAGACTTGACGCGTTTGCGAGGGCGACGGGACTGGCTACGTCCCCGTGTCTGCCCATGCCCACGACCGCGGCGACTCCCTCTGACTTCCTCACCACCTGCTGCCTGTGACGAGCTAACCTCATCATTACTCACCTCATATTCCCTTCCCTTCCCCTTATCCACAGCCTCTGTCACTTCCTCCTCTCCGTCCATCTGGGTGTCTTCCATTGCTGCTGGAACCGCTCCACCGTCCTGACATGGTGGACCGCGGTGTGACCATGGATGGTCAGCGACGGTCTCCAATGGGCACTGTAGAAGTTCAGGCCACCTCGGCCACTCCGTAATACCATCGTTTGGGTCTTCCAGGTACCGGTCAAGGGCCATGAGCATGGGAGGAATGCTCAAACTGCGGGGTATGTCTCCCGCAACTGCTCTAACACGGTTCTGCCAGGTATCAGCTAAATGAAACTAGCATAAAATGATAACTTACCAACTGAGTCCAGACATCCCGCTGAACCTGCATCCACAGCGTCATATCCTTCATTTTCTTAATGGTTGTGACTGTTGAGATGATGACGGACGTGGCATCCGCGATAATTTCGGCAGGCATCATGGGAGTGTCAAAAAGACCGGACAGGTCAGATGTGGGTGCGAGTAGGGCAGTCGAAGGCTGGGCAGACATAGCAGAATGAGACAAAGGGTGATTGGAGGTGGATAGCAAGGACGCGGTGTGGAATCCTCACGGCAAGGTTGAATATTTATTATGGTTACGTCATCCAGGGTCCACTATGGCCGCGGTGTCAGATTGACAGATGTACGTCACACCGCATGGAAATGATGGCCGATGACCTAGAATGTCGGAGAAGCCTGCCACATGTCTGGAAATAAATGTATGTAAGAATTGTATGTTACTCCTCCAAAATATTGTATTGAATAATGCTGGTAGAGAACATGTGACAATCATGAATTTATGAAGATCATTACATTGCATCTGCTTCCATTGACTACGGGAAAATAATACATACTTCAGACTGTTCAAACTACATGAAAAAATGGCAAATTGTACAGACAGTAATACCACAATCTCACCCAAAATATGAAGTTAGACAAATCAAACCAGAGTCCACTCCATGGGTAAAGCTGCGGCTGACAGGTAATTAGTAAAATTTGACTGCCATGGCCACCACATGATGGACAAGTCAAATAGTCAAATACCTACCATTATATGTAATATGTACCACTATCTGCCTGGAGGATAACATTTGGGATATTGCCTGTGATATTATACACAATTACCGTGGATGATGCCCTATTACAACCTAAATATGGAATAATGGGCGCATTGTAGATACATTCCAGGCTGCATTCCACCGATGACATCACGCGGCTCATTGTGCCCGCGGGAAATGTCTTATATAAGCTAGTCCATACAATATATATTTATTCTGGACCTGTCCATCCCACCCTTGCACTCCGTCGTACCTCGTTCCTCTATTTACATCATGAGTGGGCAAAGGAATGTGAGATTCATAGATGATGGCGCAGCCAACTCAGGTATGTCTATGAATCCAAGTCTCCTCAAAGTAACTCCCAAACTTATTTTCATTAGCTTTATTCGGTAGCCCAGGATGGATACCTCCCATTAGAAATGCTACACGCACCTCGTGTTTGTATATCTCTCTCGATATTAGGCACTGCTAATCTAATCATCGCAGCGAGCAATAGTAGCACTGGATGGTCTCCACCGCGGATTCCAGCAACTGTGGATTCCACAATGATGGTGGACACCAAAGTTTCAAATAGTCCTTCCGCAAGGTCTCAAAGGGATTCAGGTATGTATTTATTGTTTTATATTTCTTATAATTCATTTCATGTTTGCAGCTAGTGAGAGGAGCACAGGCGGGTCTCCAACACAGTATCTGCCGTCCATGACCGCGGCTATGACAATTTCTCGGAGTGGGTCGTGTATGTATTCTATTTGTTGCCTTTATTGCACCTTATAAAATCTTTTCAGCAAGTTCCAGTAGCAGCAGGGGTTGGTCTCCACCACACGTCCGGCCGCGTATGATCCCCGGTGCTGCAATGTCGGTGCACAGCACCAGTCCAAATATTCTCCTGGCCTTGGAAGTTGCGCTTCGTAAGGATGAACAAGAGCAACTGTTGCGACAAGATCAATCCTCCACTACCGATTGGGATCCTCCCGCACTCCCACCAACAGGGAGACATCCCCGCGATGCTGGGCCCCACAACAAATTACAAGAGGTACCGACACCTTCATCCATACAAAAAAGTCCATCAGAAGTCTCCATGGATACCGACACATCCACCAACAGTGGTGGATGGACTCCCCCTCCCCAAAGACCCCAAGAAATATTCCGCGGGTTATCCACACCACTCTCACCGCTAACTCAATCATCCATGTCGATGTCGCCACACCCTGCATCAACTATTGATAGCGATACTGACAGGGAACAAATTTCCCGCAAGGACCAGTGGCCAAGGGTTATTGGTACCAGTCCCACCACCCACAATAGAGTGCTGGAGAAAGGAAAGGCGCCGGAAACCGAGCTGAATGAGGTGACCTGTCCAAAGGTTGCGGAGGGTAAGTTTGCCTTCAAATTTGATACTGTTAGCTCACAGGTCCATAGATAAATGGTGGCAGTTAGTCTACAGTATGGCCAACATGGACATCTATGGCGGTAGGTTCAATGGGCCGCGGCATGAATGTGAGTTCTCATTGGATAATATTGTATTGATACTTACAAAGAAATAGTAACAACAGCCCGTGAAATAGCTGCAAGATTTCACCCAAAGGATAGAAGGGTCACCAAACTGGACGACCTCTATGACAAACCGATGGTCGTGATGTACAAACAATATGCGGATAGGTTGGTAGAAGAGACATGAGAATGGAGAAGGCTTGTCAATGGCCGGGCACAGTATGCAGAGATGAGGGAGAGACTGGTGCACATGGACAAAGGTGAGGGATCCGACTCAGACAATGGCATGTATGATATGGAGGACTTGGATCCTACCATGTTGTAATTACATTCCTGTGTATATAGTGAACCGGAAAACAATACTTTCTCACTAATATATTTACATGCATGTATGGTAACTACTTTCGGGATCTCTTTGGAATGCGGTCGTCCAGGTAGTCCTCAAGCTGCGGTGGAAGCCTCTTATGCCGGGTGGACTGCCGCTGTGCAGGCGCAGCCATGGCGGTAGGTGGCTCAGGAACCATTGGCACGATGCTGTCTGAATTTGCAGGCTCTGTGGCAAATTGTCTGGGAGGTGCCTTGTCACCGGTGGCAGGGCCCACGGTTTCAAACTGCACCCGGCGAGTACTTGTTCTGGCGTCTGGGAATTCTTGTTGTAAATATATATTATATATATAAGATACACAATGACAAACTTACTTGTCATCTTGGCACCTCGCTTATCCTGTGGCTGGTCAATTGATGTTTTGGAAGGACCAGTGATTGCCTGCTGAGCTGCGGGAATACTTTTACCTAACGTAGATTTTTTTTCTGAACATATGTTAGAAGTATGATAAGATGTGTGTATATATTAGAATACTGGTACCTTTAATTTCGGTTGCCGTCTTAGCCGCGGTGACTGATGCAGCTCCATTTTTTGTCCTATGGGCAGCAGTGCTTTTCCCTGGGAGCACACCATGTTTCTCTGAAGTTATGTAATATATGAAACACATTGAAGGTTTAACAGCACACAATACTCTTACCTTTTGTCTTGGCCCCTGGTCTAGTTGCTCCGACCTCTGCTGCAGGAAGGGAAGGCACCGACGTTTCCTGCTGCATTGTAGCACTAGTCTCACCAATTGCTGCAGGTTGTTTCTCTTCAATGATATATAAAAGATTTAACTATTAATAAATGTGTGACCGCATAACATTAGACAAACCTTTGGTCTTCACCCGCGGCTTTGGTTTGTCACTGACCACAGGATGATTTACCATCATATCTGTGGGTGCATGACCCATATCATCCGGTATTTTTTGTCAATTTTCACCGTCATATAATGTATTTCTCACCTTTTTGTTTCACAGGTTCAGCATCCTTATGTTGATCGGATCCAGCAGGAATAAAATATGCCTTGTTGGGTGGGCCAACCTTGATATTGTGACTGGAACCATTGTCCCTTTCATCCAAAGTGGAGTCTTGGCATGTTAGTTAGAGTACCTTCCTAGGGTAGTACACCTTCCCACTTACTGTCTGCAATTTTGTCACCAGCTTTTCCCTTTGAGTGTCCTTTACCACCCATGTGTCGTGGCTCAGCACCTCCTAACATATGTCAACAATATTAAGACACATGAAGGTAAATCCTTACTGTGAATATTTGCGCCACTGTGTAGGTCCTTTGGCTGGCCTCCGGCCCTGGAGGGACCCGCTGTGAGTCAAAGTGTGGATTTGGGTCGGAGTAATAACCCAAACACAACACCAACAAAGGACTACGAAAATGTGCGAGTGGTGGTTTACCTCCGCGGTGTCCAGAGAGGATATGCTGAGGAGGGGGAAAGGGGATCCACACCAACAGGGTGATGCAGACAGTGATGCAGGATACTCCTGGGGGACAGGAGTAATAGAAGACGAAGGGGATAGGGGTCTGGACTCTTCCTAAAGCCTAGGAAGTGTCAAAGCGGGGATTGGGTTGACTGGGACTGAAACAGTGATACTACACCTAGAAGTTGGTGCAGCAAAGGGGCAAGGGGGCTCCTGACGTCCAGAAGCACTGAGAGATGAAGGATTGACTGGCTAGACTCCGCTTGAGCCTAGAGAAACACTTGGACTTGAATAGACTGAATAAACTTGAGATATCAGAGCCTTTAGACCTTCACTGAAGCCTACAAGACTCAAAGAACTGAGGGGATACTGACTGAGAGAGTCTGAGAGAGGGATAATTTCGTGCAATTGGGTCTTTTCACTAGGCTGAGCCCAGGGGTTTAAATACATGGGGGGGCACAGCATTAAAGTACAAAAAGAGAAGGGAGTAAGCAGAATTTGTTAAGGATTGGTAAGGGATTGGTAAGAGCTTTGTAAGGGGTTTGTAAGCGATCAGTAAGCAAGGGATAAGCAGGAATGAGTAAGCATAGGAAGCATGAATAAGCTGCTGAGTAAAGGAATGAGTAAGCTGCATGACAAGATTGATTGGTAAGGGAGTGAGTCATCAGCTGAGTAATATACCAAAAATGCGAAAGGGATAGAGTAATACTGATGACAAGAGAGCATCAGTAAGCAAGGGATGAGTCACTGCACAGCAGAAGGAGTCATTGATGCACAGCCTAAGAAGTTTGATGGGGGGCTGTGTACCATCAGGAATTTGATGGGACAACAATGGGGAAGATCTGAGATAAACAGGGGAATTGATCCGAGACAAAACAGCCACAAGAAGGGTACCAGGGGTCCAGAGGTCTTTTTGGGGGGTCAGCATACACTAAGGTATAGTGCATGTGTTCTAGCGCCGCTGAAGCACAACCATGGGCTCCCTTGATGAGCTCTCTTCTGGGAAAGAACGAGAGAGGGTTCTTCTTCCTAATAGCACTATAAAGTGGGCGGAATAACTGTCATGGTGCTGGGGGACGTCGTCTGAAAGTAGGGAAGCGGATAGAGTATTGAATTTGACGCATCCAGGGAAGTGAGACGAACGACAGAGGAAGATGGACATGGCAAGTATCTGGGAGGAAGGGACCATAGGCTGAGGGCTCAGGGGACACAGAGACGACCAGAGAAGACTTCTCAAGCTTGACAATAGACCTAAGATGACCAAAGTATGTCCTTGACACAGGACTGACGAGGAGAACGCGCTGACCGAGAACGAGAGGGACTGAGGGAGCAGGCTGGGAAGATATGTGCCAGGCAGTGCACGGAAACTATGGGAGAGGCTTTCCTAAGAGCAGGACATAGTGGAGATCTGCAGCAATAGCGGAGAAATGATCCAGAGAAAATATGGACTCCATAGTGAGCAATGAAGCGAACGTCTAGATTGTGGGGGGAATATCTCTGTGGGAAATGAACGGATTTGCGTCGGAACTTGACAGGCAGATAAACCACGTTCTAGGCTCTCTGATGGTATAGTCACGTGCCTGATAGCTTCAGAAACAATGGAGCTATTCAAAATATCGGAATGCCGGCACTGGGCGCCTAAAAATGACATTTGGGCGCTAAAAATCATTTCTTCTCTTTCTCCTTCGTTTCTCCATCAATTCTTCGGCTTCTTTGATTGTTCTGGTATGGGAGTTGGACTGCAGACGTGTGCATTCCTTTCTCATACCACAATTGATGTTATTCCTTCAGTTTCTTCTGCTTCTTGGCGGTTCTCGTGCGATAGATGACTGTCTGCATTGGCATTCATTTCTCGCATCAGGATAGTCTTCTTGTGCGATAGATGGCTACGATGAGGGTCCGTCGTGCTTATCCTTCACATAAGGATCATTCAATATAGGTGTTATCTTCCATGTTCACTGTACCAAACCTGTTTGGTGCGTGACACCGCAGGCCCTGTATGCTGCGGCATTCCCTCTTCATCCGCTTCCACGTTGTCATCTTCATTGATGGCAGGTTCTGACCATGGCTCAGTAGTGGCATATTTAATATGATTATATTCACCTTTCCTGCGACCCTTGACTGGCGCTTTTTGGCCGGAGTGTCCCACTGCAGAGCCGCGGGGCCTTTCCTGCCGCGGCAATGCATCTTCATCATCATCCTCGTCCTCGTCCTCGTCCTCATCACCCTCGTCACCCTCATCATCATCCTCCTCCTCATCATCATCATCATCTGGTGAAGGTTCTAATCATGCCTTAGTAGTTCCTTATTCAATAACATTATCCATACCTTTCCAGCGTCTTTTGACACCACTCTTTGCAGAACCGCGGTGGGATGGGCTAACCGCAGATTGGACTGACCCGTCAGACTCCAACCATCTCTTGAACCTGAAGGTATCAGTTGGATAAGTCACCTGCCTGTCTCGCCACCACTCCAATATGGCAGTGGCCTCCTCGTTTGTAAGCCTAGAGGGTTCCCTGAAGGCTACATTGGTTGGCCAATACCGGCCAGAGATATATATGCCGCGGTCTTCTGCAATGGCAGCCCAGGGAACAGTGACATCTTGGCGGTCACAAGCCTTTCCTGTGTGACACCATTAGTCTTTAATTTCCAGATCTTATTTACATTACCATAATGAAAACCAATGAATGCCCGCACGACATCCTTCTTGTCTTGTGCATTCATATTGAGAATGACAGGAATGGACGGCGTCCCATCCTCATTGGAGGGGAGGTTAATCCGCGGGCACCGTTTACCTCGGCCGGGCTTTCTTCTTGGCACCTGGTTTTCGTCCTCGTCCTTGGAAGGTTCCCCAGCATCCTCCTGCACCCCAAACACCTCATGGGCATATCGCTCCCATTTGCTCTCTACCCTGTCCCACCCCTCAAACATCTTTCCATCACCTATTTCATCATTGAAGTTGTGCCTGCTGGTGTTAGTAAAAGTATCCACACTCAATGACCGCACCTACAGGCCATACATAATATCCCCTGCAGCATCTTTCCAAGCCGCCATCACCACCACTCTTGCACCACATTGCTTCCACATTTCCTTTGGAAACTCCCGTGCAAACTTCCGGCCTTTTGCTTCCACGGTTCTACCCACACCTGAGTGAAATTCGGGAATGGAATAATATACTCACTTTGCTTGAATCTCTGCAGGGGGGTGGCTGTTGTTCCATTCCTTCGCCGTCCCAGCTGCTTGCTCGATCTGCTTTGGGCTCATTTTCTTGATCACCTTTCCCACTGCCTGTTGATAAAATTTAATATACCCCTTGGATCCGGGTGCATGCCCAGCTCTTGTCAGTAAAGAATCTATTTTCTCCTTGTGTTGGTGTGCTACCACCATGCGGGTATTCCATCTCCGGCCATACTTGACAAGTTGCTTTTTCTTCCGGGTACGACTGTGGTTATAGAGCCACGTCTGAATTGCCTATGAAGACACATTATTGTAACACCTCTAAATTGGGGGAAGCACTCACCTTCTTCTTGACCACCCATTGGTTACTCTTGAGGGTCCTGTTGGCCTCCAGCCCTTGAACAGTGTGCGCAATGTCCTTGAAAATAGACTTCCTCTTTGTCGCATCAGCGCCCATCCACTGTTCCAATTTCCCCTGGATAATTGCAACCTCATCTTTTTGGAGGGGGGTCTTGCCTTGGCCTGAACCATCAGAGTGCCCACCACTGTTGCTGCTGCTGTATTCAGAATCAGACATGACTGAGGTGGAACCCTTGCTGCAATTCCTAAGTTCTGGTGCGCATACCGGGTTGTTGAACAAAGTTCCCGTGGTCACCTCCTTCCCATGTCACAAAGACCCTTGATCCTCCCTTCCCATTTATGTGCAAATATAACACGGCACCCGAGGCCTATTTGGAAAGGTTCTGGGAATATTTGCAAATGTTATACCATACATGGAAAGGTCCATTTCGTCAGCGTCCATTTTCCCGACCCTCATTCGCCTATCTCAAGATCTCATTCCATATTTGGAAATGTTTCATTTGTACCTGAAGATTGTCCTGAACTAGATTGGGAACCGAGGATCCCAATGCAATCATTGAAGTTGTCCGAGTTCAAGGTATTGCAATGAGGCATTTTGAGGTCAAAAGCAATCCTTTCTGTGAGCTTTGCATCCAGAGACCATCATGGGGAAGTCCAAGGTAGTTAAAGCTGGACCATCTACATCTGTAATGCAGGTGACATGGAAGACAGTAAGATCAGGTAGACGATCCAAGGACAAGATAGTCAAGGCTCCACCCCGAAAGAAGGCACACATTGAAAGAGCTGATGACAATCAATCCCCAACTCGGGCTGGTTCATCTGCATTAGAGCACACCAATTTCTTTCCTGATGAACCTGTAGAGGCATATGCTGCCATAGATGACCCACCTCTGCGAGCATGTAGATTGCCAAGGAACCAGGTCAGATTGATCACCACCCCCCTTTAATTTCAGAGTTTATTTCATCCGACCATAGGATCACTATCTCCAAGACTGGCTGCCCTTCAAGGCCAGATATTTGTCCGTGCTGCTGGAAATGGAGTCACCCATGGAATCAAAAATCTGCATGTGCTGTGGAAAGGATGCAACATTTAGGTGCACAGAGTGTGCTCATAGACCAATGTTCTGCAGTAACTGTTGCTTGGATGCACACCAGCAGAGTCCCTTCCATCAGATTCAGAGATGGACTGGAACCTTCTTTGAGGACTTCTCTCTTCGCCTGGTGTGTCATTTCTTTCACCATATCTACATGATAATTAATAGAGTAGATTGGTTTTGTGATGCACTTGGGCCACGGTGGAAAACCTTGTCCCAGAGGGGGATATAGCCGCGGGAATATTGCAAGCGACGATGAAGAGGCTTGGGAAGATATGGAGGATGATGGGCGACCGCCTCATCTGACTAGACCATGGGACAGAGGTTGTCTAACCTTGGTGCACACAAATGGAGTGCACTTTTGTGATATTCGGTACTGCAGCTGCAGTGGTTCCGAGGATTCACATCTACAGCTCATGATGGCCGGCCTTTTCCCTGCAACAACCAAGAGTCCCAGGTCCGCATTTAGCTTCCAAGTGCTGGATGATTTTATTTGGGATAATGTGGAATGTGGAACGACCGCGATGAACTACTATAGTAAGCTGCAGAGAGTGACATCCAATGCATTCCCGCATTCTGTGCTGGTGAGTAAAGTAGCCCATTCATTACCGCGGTACTGATGTAGCCATGACAGAATAGGTACAAGGAGCTTCTGAGAGTGTCCAGGGCATGGAGACTTCTGAAACTTCTCAAGTGGCAGGGATTTCATGCAGGGTCGTCAGACCCTGGGCCAGGGGAGCTGGTCCTCTTTTGCCCGGCATGTCCTCAACCGGGGGTCAATATTCCACCCGCGGGAGAGGTGGATCTAGCGCAGTGAGTTATGATCTTGTACCCTTGACAAATCCTACTGATAATGGTAGCTGGAAATATGCTCGCATAATTGCGATGGATGGAAATTTCAAAGCCAAGCATATGTTGCTCAAATCAGCTCCTAATGAGGTCTGGTTGATGGATGGGAAGGGATTCATGGTAACATCAGGGGCTTATAGAACATATTTAGCAGGGAGTGCGAATCGAATAGAGGTAAGCTATCCATTTCTTGAGCCGCGGTCATTTACCAACCCGCGGTGGCTGTCAATGCCGCAGTCAGAAATCGCACTGCAGCAATCACCGGGCAGTCAACCAGGCTAATTCAAATAGAAGTCAGTTGGCTTCAACCGGAATTGGTGGGTGTGCCTGTGCAAGACATGGCTGCTTTATTCCCCATGCCATGGTGGATTTTCAAAAGGGAGAGCAGTATGTCCGCGGTATACCATGACAAATTGACATTGACTGGTGACTAGGCAAATCAACATGGACTATGCCCTGGTGCACGCAGTGCGCCATGGAATGGGCCAGGAACAGCAGGTGGTAAATTTCTATGACATCAATTGTCAATACAGCAAAAATCTGCAAAGGCGGATAGAAGGCAATTGGTTCATATCTCTTCCACCAGCGTTAAGGATCCAACCTGGAATTGGAATTTGGCATGTCCATGGACACCAAAGTGAATGTTTTGTGAGGTATTCCCCGAATTTCATTCCTGGTGTTGGCAATGTGGACGGGGAAATAATGGAAACTCTGTGGGCTTCCTTAAATATTGTTTCCCCTTCTACACGAGGAATGGCTGCCCCTCATCAGCAAGAAATGCTTGACTTCCAAATGAACGATAGTAACTTCTTAAAGATGGTCCGCATGCGTGAGTGGTCCTCAAGTGTGCAATATTGGAGCGGTATTCACAATTTCCAGCTTTGTCTTTGAAGAGGAAACGGACAATTGCAAGACGAAATCTCACATCATCTAGTGATTCCTTTGCAAATTTGGACGCAACAGTTCCCCAGCACCTCCGTCAAATTTGGAAGGACCAGGAGACAAAGGCGCTTCTTGAAAGGTTGACAAATCCGAAGGCAATGGATATATTTGAAGTCCAATTGGAAAAAGGTAAGCCTCACAGTGGAAGATAGATAACAATTTTGATTTTGTGGGGTAAGCCCCAAGCATTAAATCCGTGGAGATGAAGCTCATAGAAATGCCGACTGTGGGTTCACCGCAGGGATCCGCCATGTGGATGGCCAGAGCCCTGAGAGTGGAAGAGGCACAGGTAGTCCTCTCATTGGATGCACGAAAGATTGATGCAAGGGCTACTGAATCCCAAAGGCTCGACCTTTCACGCCGACATGACAGGCTACAATCCCAGATCAATAGTTTGGTGCAGACCGCGGCAACATTTCTGGGCCCAGACTGGGACAGTACACTTGATGGGATTCACGGAGCAGATACTGATAGTGATGAAGATGATACATTCATTACTCTGGCTCCAGGGCGTGCTGAGCACGCCGTACTACCACTTCTGTCCTATATAGGTGTGCTGCGCTGCCATGAGCTAGGGCTGATTGGCCACATAATGCACCTGCATTGTCCCATACAACACGGACAGACGAAGCTGACAATCGGCCATGCTACATGGCCAGCTGAGATAGGGCCCAGCCATGGTGCATCCCCATGTCATACGAGTGGGCTAATGGTAAGGTGTTTCACCGTGCCATATTGGTGGCTCATGGAGAGGTTGTCACCAAGTAATATTGGTGGGCTGACACACTAGTACACTAGATCAGGATATGGCCTGTGGCAATAGGACCTAATGCGGCAAGGGAGCCGCGGCATGCAGCCAGAGGACTATATGCCACAGGGTAGCCGCTACATTCAGGCCGAGGATTGCAGGGGGGCTGCCTCAGCATTTCGGCAAAAGGACGGTAGTAAGTGCCGCAATGCGGCTAACCTGCGGATGGGAGTCAATAGAAAGGCCTCTGTACCAGTGTCCCATGTTTTGAATTTGGCTGTGGTATTGGTGTCCTGTTTCTGTCAGTGGGCCAGAGGGATAGTGTGTCCTGTGCTTTGCATTGGGCTGTACCTTTGGTGTCCCTTTCTTGTTGCAGGGCCAGCCATAGAAACAGCATCCCGTGCTTTCCAATGGGCTGCATGCATGGTGTACCTTTAAGAATACCTAGCCATGGGATTGGTGTCCCATGACTATGAGTAGGCCCTGGAGCCAGTTTCATCTATATAGTCAGGGCACATGGCAACAATAGGTACAATGTCCCATAGCATTAGGTGGGCCCTCAGAAAGGTGTTATCTACCTATATGGGAGGGCCTTGCAGTACACTTCAAAGTGACAGGCTATGAATGCGGTGTCCCAGAGCATTAAGCAAGCCCTCCGTCTGGGGACACCTAGCTAGATGGGAAGGCCAGCTGATATGCTTCCCCTTCAGTATGATCGGCCATAATGTTTGGCCTCCCAATATACACAGCAGGCCCTTAGAACTATATCCCTTGTATAAATGTAGGGCCAGGCATCTGGTCTTCTCTAAAGTAGCGGTAAGCCAGGTGTGGCACGACACAATCGGCACTACATGGCATTGGCAGAACACACTGTTGGCAGAACACACTGTTGGCAGAACACACTGTTGGCAGAACAACGCTGTTGGCAGAACACGTTGTCGGCAGAACAATGCTGTCGGCAGAACAACGCTGTCAGCAGAACACACTGTCGGCAGAACAAGGTTGTCGGCAGAACAAGGCTGTCGGCAGAACACGACTGTTGGCAGAATTGTTTTTCGGGCAATGTCGGATTTGAACCGACGACAGCAGCGGCACAACATGTCATCAGCAATCTACCATCGGCATAATAGAATTGCGGCATTACAAGAATGGCACAACATAAATACTGGTAATGGCTGTGCAGCCATCGCGTAGGTGCCGCAATACCTTGCCGAGAATCACAAACGTGCTGGAGTAATAGCCGTGTGGCCATCATGCTTGCATGTGCGGCAATATGGGAATGACCGTGCCGTGTGGCAGTGTCGGCACGGTTGTGGACACCGGCATTTGCCACTGACATACTGGCCGGTGGCAGCCAGGCTGGTGGCTGTGCGAATAAGTACCACAATGATAACATTAAATTAATGATGGCCGTACCGCAATGACTGACATGTGGCATTGATCCCTTTCTCAAGCTGCGGCTGTGTTAATACATGCCGCATCGATTGTTCCCCGAGAGACACACTCCAAAATAAGGCAAATCATAATGCCGATCCGAGATCCCTTATTATTGTGATGGGACAATGCACTGTGACAGCCAATCACAAGCAATAGAAACGTGGCCATCATGCAATATGAAATGCGGCAGTGTGGTTCATTAGCTGAATTGTCAGGACAATGATTGGTCGGACTTGTGGCTGAATTATTAACCTATATTTGATTTAGTCCACTTTGGTGTGCGACCACAATGCAAACATGTTGTGGTGTGAAATGCTTATATAATACGTTGAACATCCTCCAGGCCGCACGGCAATCGGACCCAGTTCTTCCTCTCCTCAACCACTGCTTTACCATTTCCACATCCTTACAGTCTATATGGCAACTTCAGAAGGTTCTCAGTTCGTCTCTGCCTCATCCGTTCAAGAGGACATGTCAACGGCTACGTCCCTCACTGCAGAAGAAGTCATCGCCCAGGCTGCTGAAATAATTCAAGGCCGGATTGATGGCTTGAGAAGAACACGGGAGAAGGGTGTATGGTCGGAAGCAGTGTCAACTATCTGGGCCCAGGTGGTGTGTGGCAAATTTATCTGCAATCAATCAACTCACTGATTAGGATATGATAGCGCCGGGTCGAGAATGTCCTGCAGGAGTTACCTGCAGGATTCATTATACCGACTATCATTGTTGCTGCCGACCAGTTTATGGAGGCGCCAGAGGTGATCCTGTCGACAGGGAAGTGGCCTCACTTCCCGGACATCATTAACGCCACGGACCACGATATCCGGGACCATCCCTGGTTCCAACTAGGCAAGCCGCAGAAGAAGGTGGACAAGGGAAAGAGGAGAGCGGTAGAGCCATCGGGGAACAATGCAGTGGCAGGACCATCGGGGGTAAAGGAGACAGAGGTGCAAGGCAGTCGTGGCCAAGTAGGTGAGCCCAGCAAAACTGAGGACTCACAAGCAGTGCCAGAAGGAAGCCATGCCATCGAGGATGATGAGGTGCCTAGGGGCCGCAGTCGCAGTCGCAAGCCGAGGAAGCGTGCCCAATCCGTTGCAACGATCAACAGCGACGGTGACGATGAAGAAGGCTCATTGCAACCACGGCCAAAGCGACCAAGGCCAAACGTTCGCGACATGCAGACACCAGACGCAGGCTATGAGTGGGTGGATGACAAGGATCGCTGCATCAAGTGCGTACAGCAAGATCGACGGTGTGCAGCGAACCCAGGCCGTGCTTGCTGGCAATGTTGCTGCAGCAAGATTGCATGCAGTATGATGACGGCAGTCAGAGCAAGGTCAAGGTCGCGTTCACAAGCACCGAGGAAACCTGCACCGCGTTGGCGTTCACCATCTGCGCCCTCAACACTCAACCGAGGAAGGTCACAGCGTGCAAAAAGCCAACGTCAGACCCCGGCACCAGCAGCGGCCAATCCGCCCAGGAAACCAAGTAAGTCGTTCATTATTCGAACAATTTAATATTATTTCTATCGATATTCCATCCAGTTTTTGATGGGGTACTGATCAATACTCCAGCATGGCTAGGGAAGACATCGAGGACGGCAAGTCCATCGTCAACGGCCGCCGGCAGTGGCATGAACCCTCCCACAACACCAGGAGACAGTACGAATATGTCGAATATACAAGATCTCAAGGAGGAGGTTGTCCATTTGAGGGAAAAGCAGGCCGAAACGGAACAAAAGGTGGACGAAGCAAATGCAAGATTGGCCGTCGCGCTCGGAGAAGTCGCCAGCTTACGGCAGGTGGTTGAAGCGATGCGGGAACAGCTGTTCCCAACACCATCCCATCTTCAACGTCCGGCATCACGGCAGGCATTCGCACCGACACAGCCGGCATCTGACTCAACATGTCCCGAGGTCTTGCAGTGTGCTCACCCCAGTCCACCAAGCCCGTTGGCACTAGCGCCTACCACAATGCTGGAAGAAATGGCATCGTCCAACAATCCGTCCCGACATGGCTCGAGCGAGCCGACCGGCACCCATGGTATGCAGGTTGCACTGCGCAACAATGCCTCAAGTCTGGAGGTGGCAACTCCAGGCTTGGTCGATGAAAGGGGTGCCAGCAAGCCAACTGGTGATAGCTATGACTGGGCCCCACCACAAGGTAAGTCTGTCAATTACCAAGCCATGTGCTACTGATCACAAGATTGTGTTGTTGACAGCGATTTGTGATGAAGTGGCCGCAACCATAGAGACCGGCAATATTCCGGCAATTGAGGTCAGCCCGCCGGAAGATGGAGATGTTGGGCCGGCATCCGATATGGAGATTGGGAGTTCCGATGCCGATGCCAGGCATGATGCCGGTGTGCAAATGGAAACGGACTAATTTTCTTTTATCATACCTACATCTTTTGTACAATTTCCGCTTCCTATTCCATGTATACCATATACATCACATTGTAAAGTATATTTATGCATGTAGAGTTGTCCTTGTGAATCATTGACACAGCCTGAGAACTCTGTCAGAGACATGCCAGTAATGGTCTCAACCACAGCCATGAATGCATTGCCAATATGTTGCTGGCACATCCCAAATTTACCTGTGGAGTAACTTTTCAACGTTACTGATATACATGAATACCAAGAGCAGGCTAGATATGTCCTACAGATGTAACTATAATTGCCATGTATGGCGGCATCAAGTATTGGAAGGAGCAACATACTTTTAATCCACTGGCACAACACAATCAGCAGAACATACAAGGGAGAACATACACTCGGCACTGCATCAGCACATACAATCGGCATACAATCGGCACAACCATCGGTGGCATTACATCCATGCCGCTGCAACAGTGATCAGCACTTGCATAACATTGGCACTTGCAAACCATTTGCACAAGACACTATCGGCACAGCAACATCGGCACAACATACCATCGGCACAACATACCATCGGCACTACATACTATCGGCACATCATACTATCGGCACTACATACTATCGGCACATCACACTTGTGACACAGCACACTATTGGCACTATGTACATGATACTATCCCAATCTTTCGCCGGCAAATGCAAGATTTACCTTTGCAGTAATTCTTCGATGTTACCGATATACATAAATAGCAAGAGTATCTATAATTGCCGTGGATGGCGGCATTAGGTGTTGATTGAGGTAACATACTGTAATCAGCATAGCATTCCATTGGAACATGCATACGGTAGACAATCGGCACACACCCCGGCGGCAGGACATACATTTGTAATACCATCAGCACTTGTATAACATCGGCACTTGCCGATACCTTTGGCACAACACACTATCAGCAAATCTTTCCAGTGGTGAGATAAATGAACTATATATGGAAACCATTATTATATAATCATTCAATTGTGATTTCCATTCCACGTCAATTCCATCTTGTCAACTTGCATCTTTGCTACCGCTATGCCACCTAAGTCTGTCAGATTTGATAGCGCAAGTCCACGGAAATTGAGTGAGTAATTTCTCTCCTCTGAGCTGATCTGCATGACATCGTTATCAGCCATTCCTGCACTGCCAGTGTGGCACCCGCCTCCATCCATTGTCGATGAACGCCTGCCATCAAGCATGGACTGGATGCCACCCTCTCCCCCACGCCACGGGATGCGCACAGGTGAAACAAATGTGTCTGTGAGGAACAACGATGCAATGTCTGGGGACAGCAACAGACAAGCAACAGCGGCAAACAATCAGTTACCGGCCCCCTCGCAATCAGCTCCGATCAACCTCCCTGGCCCCTCAGCACATGAGATGCACGCAGCAACCCCCACGACTAGATCCCAGGCTTGGATGCCACCGTCGCCTCCAATCGCTGCCAGTTCATCCAATGTGCCGTCTACCCTCACCATTCGGTCGCAGGCATCAATGCCACCCCCAGCAGCAATGCCAGCTACCCCATCGGTTCGGCCATCATCCCAAGGCACCCAACCGCAAGCATGGATGCCACCGTCGCCATCCCCCATGATGGCCGCATGGATCCCGCCCTCTCCAGTGCACGTGCCACGTATTGGGACATCATCCCCATCAATGCCGGCATCCTCAGTCCTGGCATCACCGTCCAGCCCGGCATCACCATCCAGCCCGGCATTGCCATCGCTCCTGGCATTGCCATCGAGCCCAGCATCGCTATCTAGCCCGGCATCAAGCCAGCGGATTCCCACCTCCCCAATGGAGGCAGAATCATCTCCTGAGGCTGTATCTGGATCGCATGCACGATTCCGGGAACATGTGCATGCAGAGGATGGTAAGTCAGTATTACTGCAGGAATTATGTGTATTTAACAATCATCCAGTGGAATATTTTGAGATGGTGGAGAGGATTAATGCATTGCATGAGCATTTGGATCCATTCCAGAGTGATGCGCTTTCATGTAAGTCTCTCTTGGGCTTGATCCATAGTATCAGTTGATCAGTTGTCATCTAGTGGCCTCTGCAAGGCAAGTTGCTACATCCGTCCCTCCTAGGAACTTGCCCGACCTACTCCCACTCGATGCCGGCCTTGATCACCCTATGATCGCGGCCTACATTCATTACGCAAACACATTGCTCGACACCGCCAGGTTGTGGAGATTGGAAATGTGCCGGAGAGCGATGTTGGCAAATGTGTGGGATATGTTGGCTAGGTCAGCCCGACTTGGCAAGAATGGTGACATAATTGAGTCCGATCACCCTGAGGATGTGGTAGTATTAGATCCCTCCAAGCTGTAGTTTTGTTACAGTAGTGCGGCAATAAAATCTTTCGGCACAAGACATGGCAGATTTGACAATAGAATTATTCTACAAGTATATTATTTGCGGCGTCTCTTTGGGCTGGGTGTAGGGACATCGGCATCGGGCCGCTTTGGCCACCTTCTTTGCCATTCCGGTTGACTAGGCCTGGCAACGGCATTGACATGTTGAGCCCTGGCAATCTGGCATGTGCTGGCAGCCCGCTTCCCCTTGCCTCCAGAGTGTGGGCATCATCATCCCCTGATCGACCACCCTCCATCCCATTTGTGTTGCCAATGGAATGCATAGTTAATTCACCAACTATCATTTGTCGGAATTGCTCAAATGGATATTGAAATAGGCAAACTTACATTCCACCGGCGCATCGGCTGTGTTCTTTTTAACCCGGGGCTTTGGCTTCATCGGTCCATTAGCATTGACGTTGCCGGGATCCATATGTGCTTTTTCTTATATGAGAATACGTGCCATTTCCAAGTAATTGAGACCAATACCCACCTTGCTGTTTAGGTTCGGCTGGCTGCCGTGCCGTCAGTGCCGCTGATGCTCTTCGTCAAGATGATCCCACCAGCATAACAAAACCAAGCCCCACGCACCGTTTTCCTTAGCATTATGTCCATCTGAGTCATCCTCTATATATAAACTTCATATTCTGACAACAAAAATATTCAAAGGAACTGACCAGGCTGTGCAATGGGCGTTGTATGGCTTGCTGACAGGGATGTTCCAAATGTAGGAGGATCAAATGCTTGGAATACGGATGGGGCGTACCATCATCCTGGTTTGACCGGCATTGGTTTTTGTTTGTTGCACTGGACTCCCTCTCCTCTGGGGCCTCTTCTTTTATGCATGTCAATGGTTGCATAACATGGTTGAAAGATCCATACCAATTGTGCGCCGCCTCTTCCGACTGCTTGCGAGTTCCACATCTCGTGCCGCAGGTTCTTTGAACCAGTCAAAACAAGTTGATAAAAGTATTCAGAGCTAACCTTTCAGGGGCGGCTTTGCTGCACTTATCATTCCGGCCACTGAGTCCTCACAATCTGATACTGGATCTTGTAATCCACCATCCATATCTCTCCATTTGTGAAATGTCAGTACATCTTCCGGATCTGTCACTTGCCTATCACGCCAGAATTCCAGTACCTTTGTAACTTCCTGATTTGTGAGCCGGGTCGGCTCTTTGAACTCCCAATGCCGCGGCAGGTACACAGATGAAATGTAGATACTGGTCTTTGCATGTATGGCAGCCCAAGGAACACTGGCACTTGGCTTGCCGCATGCCTTGCCTGTGGCAAGGGGTCAATTCTCTGTCTATTTACAAGGAAGAACTTACAATAATGCCATGTCACAAAGGTCCTCATAACATCCTTTCTCTCCAATGCTTGCATATTGAGGATGATCGGAATCATTGGTGTGCCATCTTCCATTGTTGGTAAAACAGTTTGCGGCCTCTTCTGCCCTTTCTTCCGGCAGAGCGTCGGTCTGGCATCTTCATCGCTATTATTGTGTTCTTCCCCTCCTATGGCCTGCTGTGCATAGGCATCCCAGTGGTGCTTGATGTCATCCCAATCGGCAAAGGTCTTCCCTTGTCCCAATGCCGAATTAAAGTCATGCCTGTGAATGTGAGTATACAAATACCACAAGTGAGAAGTGACATACATTCCCATCATGGGCTGACCATTCCGGCCCTTCCATGCCGCCATCACAACCACCCGCATCCCACACTGCCACCACATTTCCTGCGCAAACTGTTTGACATATTGTCGGCCTTTTGTCTCGGCCATTCTGTTTGCAGATGAATAATTGTCAAGATAAACAGAAGATGAGCAAGACCATTCTTCTGACTCGTCGGGCACAGAGGCACCACAAAATGTGGTAAAAACAAAACTCCAGGATGATGAGGTCGAGGTCCTTGAGGAAGCCTTGGAAGACTGGAAGGCAGCTGACAGCAACCAAAGGAAAGGTATGAAGAGTGCCATGAAGGCAAAAATCAAGAATCTCCCTGCCAATAGCACACTCAAAGGACACGAATGGGAGAAGAAAAAAAAAGTGCGCCCCATTTCCATAACTTCACATGGACTACTGATGCATCAGTGATATCAGGCAATTAAAAATTGGTTGTATAACCACAGCCGAGCCCGTGCCTGAAAGGCCCTAATAAAGTATGGACGTAGGTGGACTGCCAGATCAGTCGTAATGAAGTCGAAGAAAAAAGAAATCGAAGCCGAATTCGAACGGGCCAGAATTGCCCAAGGAAGCACAGGCATGATTAAAGGCTACCAAAAGGCGGTAGGATGCATCATGGGGAAGCTCACCCAGGAGGAAAGGGATGCTGCAGCAAAGCAGGCTGATGAATGGAACGAGGAGCAGCCGCCGGCAGAGGTCCAGGCCGAGGATTCTCCATAGATCTGCTGGATGAACGACTGCGGGCCATGCTGTATGTTGAGTAGACTTAGATACTTTTTTGAGTGGTGCTGTGCTAGAGAAGTCCCGGACACTTTGTTGAAGGATTCCCGAGCTATTGTTTCTCCCATGTCAATTAGTGTTCAATTCCTCCACGCCGACCTCTTTTGGAAAGTCCATTGGTGAGCTAGCTACTTCTGGGGCCGGCTATGTTGTTCGGCAGCTAACAAGCTATTTCCGGACTTTAACTTAGCATCTAATTCAGTAGCGGCTACCATATATGGGATTTTTGCATTGGTGCCTGATCTTCAAGTCCATATTACAAAAGCTAGATCCAAATTGGCAGATCCAAAGATCCCTTTCCGATCACTGTCCATGCTGTTTCAATGAGGCTTCAGTGAGATACAATGTGGAAAGACTTTGTGCAGGGATTTCCTCATCAGATACCACTCATGGCAAAGTCCAAGATACAACCTGCTGGTAGCTCTACTCTGGTGGTTCATGTAACATGGCAGGCATTCAAATCAAGGAGGGGATCTATTGATAAGATGGTGAAGGCAACGCCCCGAAAGAAGGCCCGTCATGGAAAAGCTCCTTCAAATGACACTCCGACCCAGTCAGCATCTATAGGATTAGAACAATCCCAACTGTTTCCAGATGATGGCCAGCCATACATTTCCATGGATGATCTTCCACCCCGAAAGAGAACAGGTGTGTCAAAGAATCAGGTGTGTGATTTATTCCGATCCTGCACTTGCCATGTCCTCCTGAAGGCATAATAGGACAGTTACTTATTGGCATGGTTGCCATACAAGCAGAGGTACCTCCAGGTCCTTCTGGACATGGAGGCACCCCCTCACCCAAGGGTCTGCATGTTGTGTCAAGGAGATGGCACGTACAGATGCGCCAAATGCATCCACCGGCCCTTGCTCTGCAGTTCCTGTTGCAGAAAGGAACACAAGTTGCGGCCCTTCCACCGGGTGGACCAATGGAACGGTACATTCTTTGAGGAATCATCGTTACGACTGGTGAGTCATCAATTCTACGTGGCATACAGCAACAACTCATTTAGAAGGCTGGGTTGGTGGTACACCTCGGCCATGGTGGGGATCCATGTCCGAATGGCGGGATGGATGGTGAGGACATTGCTGGTGATGTTGAGGATGAATGGGAGGATATTCAGGACCAACCAAGACCACATCATCTTTCTGGAGGAATGGACAGGTCTTGCCTAACTGTAGTGCATACATCTGGGGTACATTTTTGCGATGTGAGGTATTGTAACTGTCCAGATGCAGGAGCTTCGCATTTGCAGTTGGTCAAAGCAGGACTCTTCCCGGCAACTACAAAGGAACCTAGGACTGTATTCACCTTCCAAGTATTGGATGACTTCATTATGGATAATGTGGAGTGCGGCACCTCTGCCATGAATTATTACAGCAAGCTTCGGCGAGTCACATCCAATGCATTTCTCGGCCTTGTACCGGTGAGTTCAAAGCATGATATTAAGGACCCGATGACACCACCAACACTGATCCAAGAACAGATACAGAGAGCTACTCAGGGTGTCGAGGATGTGGAGGCTGTTAAAGCTGTTGAAATGGCAAGGTTTTCATCCAGGATCTCCTGATCCCAAGAGGGGGGAATTGGTGCTGTTCTGTCCGGCATGCCCACAACCAGGAGTAAACATTCCATCCAGTGAAGATGTAGACCTCTCAGAGTAAGTAATGTTTTATTTTTACTTGTACTTATTGAGCAGCTGCGCGATATAGGTGGAAATATTCTAGGACCATCGTGATGGATGGAAACTTCAAGGCCGAGCATATGCGGCCAAAGAATTCAGCTAATGAAGTTTGGCTCATGGACGGAATGGGATTCATGGTTACAATGCTGGAATATAAGGATTATCTGGCCGGAACATTGAACCGGGTCGAGGTTTGTGATTGCACATGTTTACAATACGGTTCAGCATTGTAATGGAATTCACAGAAATCTGACTGTAGCAACCATCGAGCAGTAAACCAGGCAAATGCTAAAAGAAATCAGCTGGCATCTACTGGAATTGGCGGGTGTGCATGTGCGCGGCATGGATGCTTTGTACCCCATGCAATGGTTGACTTTCAGAAGGGAGAGCAGTATGTGCCGACATGTTGCATGCATTCCACCCTAACAGGAAGATAGGCAGGTAAATATGGATTATGCTCTGGCACATGCCGTGCAACATGGGATGGATCCGCAACAAAAAGTCATAACCTTTTATGACATCAATTGCCAATACAGCAAAAACCTAAAGCGCCGGCTAGAAGCAAACAATTTTATATCCTTACCACCTGGGCTATGGATTCAACCTAGCATTGGGCTCTGGCATGGACATGGTCACAAGGCAGAATGTTTCACCCGATATGCTCCCAATTTCATTTCTGGTGTAGGCCACGTTGATGGTGAAATTATGGAGACTCTCTGGTCCTCTCTTAACATCATTTCGCCATCGGCCCGCGGAATGGCAACGCCGCATAGACAGGAGCTGCTTGATTTTCAAATGAATGACAACAACTTCTTAAAGATGGTGCGGATGCATGAGTGGTATCACAATATCTTGCAGATTTTGGGTGAAGTATGCCAACGACATATTGCACAGCCATCACCCTGAAAAGAAAATTGAAGAATGCTCAAGAGGCACTGATGTCCACGGAAGGAGCATTTGTGGAGCTTGATACAAGGGTTCCGGTCGAGTTGCATGAGCTTTGGGCACAGCAAGAGAAATCGGCTTTGGAGAATAGGGCTACTGATCCAAAATCAATGGACATATTTGAGGTGCAGCTGGAAAAAGGTATTTACTTGCTTGGCTGATTTCAAACCAATTTGACGTATATGACAGCTCAAACAACGAAGTCGATCGAAATGGATATTATAAGTAATCAGGGACCGGATGGTCGTATGCGTGGGGCAGCAACATGGATGGCAAGGGTATTGAAAGCTGAAGAATCACAAATTATTTTGGCCATAGATGTCCGCCACATTCATGCAAGGGCGACGGAAACACAAAGGTTGTCTATTGCCCGCCGGCAGGACCGCCTGCAGATGCAAATTGATCGGCTCTGTGAATCAGCTTCCCAATTTCTAGGCGAAGATTGGAATGAGGACATCTCGGATAATCTCATTTCCACAACGGACATCGATGAAGGTGATGGTGAAGATGTATTTTCAGACACATTCCACCCACAAGATCCCAACTACTTGGATGCTGTGGTACTGCCCTTGCCGTCGTACCTGGGGATGCAGCAAGCCGATAGGTTGGGGCTTTTAACCATGGTGGATCAGGAGTTACGATTGAGGGAAGGTCAGGCCAACGATGCTCTACATGAACTAAGGGTTTCGCTGGCACACAAGGCAGTCATCTTCCGGACCAATGTCAGACATGCCGGGACATACAATATGACTACGAGGGCCTGGGGGAAGGTGGGTAGTGCCGATGTGAAAGTGCAGCGGCATGTGGCAATATATTGTCAGTGCCGGAAACAAATGATAGCATTGAATGCAAGCGGCAACACATTGAACCGATACAAAATGTTGAGGAAAGAAGACCTAAAGATCAGTGCAACCATTGCCGACCCAAATGCAAGGGGTCATAGGGATGACACTTTGGCCTGGTTTTGGACAATGGATGTGCCGTGGGATACAGAGGTCAATGATTGGATGTCTGAATGTAAGATGATTGCTCCTCATGTTAACACTGGCTGACATGTATAGTTTACCGGGTGCATTGATTGAGGGCGAAAGCATTGTGAGACAGGTGGGACGAAGAGGTAAAACTATTGACATGTGAAGCCACCTGGACAAGACAATTTTTTTCGTATAGGGAAACACTTTGGAGAGATCAAAAGGAGGAGGCTAATATGAGCGGAGAGATGGGGAGAGCATGCTATGCAGCAAAGCAATGTCAAATGTATGGTAGACTTGGTTGTGTATGATTGGCATTGACCATCGGCATCAAATACCACTATATGGTATGCAAAGAGGACATATTTAAAATGGATCATCGAGTGGCTGTTAGTGGAGAAAACAAGGTGCAACTGCAAGGTATTTATGGGGTGCATACCTTGGAATGAATGGATGATGGAATGGGAGGGTCATGAACAGTGGCACGTAGATTCACTGGTAGCTGGAATGGAAAAGCCATGTACCAGCAGCAATTGAATGCCATGCATGCACACCCTTCGGCCAATATGTAAATATAAATCTGCCAAGGGAAGAGGTGCAATCATGGGCCTACTGGCCGTGGTCCTCGTAGTTCCATGACTGCTGGCATTGATAACAATCAACTACCGCAGCTAGAAACCATTGTGTGCCGGTGCAACAGCTAGCTATAACCTATGTGTCATAGTTCACTGCATCAATCGTGCTGTTGTGTAGTGGCGTGTCAGGATGCTTCCAGCAGCGTGTGCCGCAATGATGATGATGCCAAATTGTTGATTGTGCCGGAATGTTGACTGTGCCGGAATGATGAATGTGCTGAACAGTTGATTGTGCTGGAGGGCTGACTCTGCCGCAATGTTGAGCCAGAATGGTGATTGTGCCGAAATGATGATTGTGCCACAGTGTTGGCTCGGCCACAATGTTGCCTGTGCCGGAGGGTTGAGTGTGCCGGAGTGTTGACTGGGCCAGACTAATGATGGTGCCGACGGAGTGTTGTTTGTGCCGGCCTGTTGACTGCCGGGATGTGGATCCTGCCGGAGTGTTGACTGTGCCACAAGGTTGATTGTGCCGGAGTATTGATTGTACTGGCCTGTCAACATTACGGCAGAGTCAACACTGTGGCACAATCAACCCTCTGGCACAATCACCGTTCTGGCTCAACATTGTGGCAGAGTCAACCCTGTGGCACAATCAACCATTCAGCACATTCATCATTCCGGCACAGTCAACAGTTCGGCACAATCAACAATTCGGCACTATCATCATTGTGGCACACATTGCCGGAAGCATCCTGACACGCCACTACACAACAGCATGATTGATGCTAGATTAGTTCACGCTGCCAGAATTATAATTGTGCTGAACTGTTGAATCTGCCGGAAAGTGTTGACTATGCTGGAATGATGAATGTGCCGCCCTGTTGAATGTTTACACTTGACCAAGCCGGATCATTGTGATCATGCCGGAATCAACTTTGGGCTCGCCGAGCGGCACTACATCCCATCGGCACAACACACGTTCGGATAGTATCTACTACAAACTACTTCCAACAAATTTGGACTACATACCATCAGAATTACATTTTAGTACAACAAACAATCATATCAGGAAGCTAATTATTCAATGCTTCACCAGTGCATTGCGGACATTATCTGGCGTCACCCAATCAAGAGGCCGTGGCACCCTCAACCAATGGTGAATATTATCCCTCATATAATATGCCAAACAGCACCTCGCTCCGTCAACCTCGTTGACGCCGTGCTGAAAGAGCTGGCCGGAAAATGCAACGACAGTGCCGGGATTGTACAATACCTGAATCCCAAGACTGGGAATGTGCAGTGCACAATCATCATAATTACCGACACTGACTAGCATGTCATACCAATCTGCTCGAGAGTGTGGGTCCCTGTGGAGGGGGGTACTTCGATTGACAATTAGTGAGATATTGGTGAAGACAGTGGACCAATTTTCAAGTGCCGCCAGCATTCCAGGATCATGGCTGGTTGCCCAGTCAGTCAAGTGTTGCATGGCAAGGTGGCCGGCATGGTATAGAGGCGGATGGATAATAGAAAGAACACCTGAAAGTATTGCCGACGGAAGACATCTATCCTTGCTCCATTGATAGCCCGTAGGACCGGCCAAAGCCTTGGACACCCCCGGAATGTCATTGGGGGTCTAGCAGAAGATCAAACAAGTGCATTGTCAAAAGAACAAGGTACTCACAGAATGGCCGAGCATGTGCCATGCCGGAGAGAATTCCAAGCACCCGAAAATATCCATGTCATCCTTGAAATACTGGTGTGTTGTACGCCATGATTGATTAGTAATACTCTCTTCCAGTGGATCTGCAAGTGAATCAATGGATGCCGCGATGTGCTCCTAGAAACAAAGGCCTCAACAGTGGACAATGAGAGTGGAATGATACCATACTTGGATGCAGGGAGCTAGAGCTCCGGGAAGATACCACAATGCAATTGTGTCACCTTCTCCCAGAATAATGGTGGGCCGGGAAAGGGTCCCAGTCAAAGAGGAAGGATGTCTACGGAGGACCCTAATCTCCTGTTGCTCATTTGTGCCGGATTGCATTGGTCCGAGGCTTTCAGACAACCTAATCAAGTCAATGCCGCACGAAACTTCAGCGGATATCAAGCAAGGGATAATAGAACTATAAAAGAATTGGCTCACTCCGATTATGGTATGCCTGTGTGATGGTGGATACAATTTGGTTCATGGCTACAGTTGCGTCCACCGGCAGGGACAGAAGTGTTTCTGGGGTGGGGGAATTTAAATCTGGGAATGCTTCATTCAGGAAGCAGCGCCGCATATATGATGCCATGATGTCAGACAAAGTATAGTTGGATGGCATGGCATTTGCACCGGCCATTGGATACAGGACGACTTTTGACAATGTGGGGAGTAAAAAATTTAGTGGGGGATGTGCAGCATCCTGCGGACATCTGTTTGCAAACAGCAATGCAACACATTCCATTCTCGGCTAGATCCACTAAACAAGGCTGATCGGCGATTGGCCGGTGCGAAACAACACATGCCCGGTTGCACAATGTGGTAATTATGCATCAGGTGACATGTGGACCGTGAGAACATTGATTGCCTGAATGTTATAAGGCTTAGGGCGAATCGGCCATCACACCATCAATCATGAATACCACATCCGAACTGTCCATGGTATTGCAATACGTTGGAGTCCGCTTTCGACGGATGGTGCACACGGTTCAACAACAGCCCGAGGGGATGCTGGCCACAGCTGCATGGTATGCAAACGTACAAACAGAAGTGGTAAGTGGAGAATGATTACATTTGATTAACACACTCATGAGCCCCCAGGCAAATTTAGAACGTGTGCTTGCCGCATGCCAGGCTATGGGTGCGAAGATGATATTGCCAATGATGGCGAGCAGGGTGCACAGAATGGTCATACTAGAAGATCTGCCGCTGGCAAGACTGTATGCGGCAATGCGACAGTTGAACGTCTATCATGCAAAGGCCGCTGAAGTCCAGGTTCCAAGTACGCTTCAAGTGGCAAACTCATGGTGGGTAAATGGCCACGGCCCATGTACGGCAGGGTACAGCACGCGGCCGCTGCGGGACATGGTATCGGAGGCAGAGGCATTCTTTCCGCCGGACCTGGTATGCTCCCTTATTCGTGTTGTGTTAGATACTAAAGCTTTTCCAAGGTTGCTGATAGAAAGGTCACCATTCTACTCACTGTTGGGTATACCTCCGACGAGGCCTTGTCAAATGCACGGTACTTCTGCGACAATATGTTGTGGAGCTCGGACAATGCCCTCAAATATCATATAGAGGTGATGCAGCATTGTGCAAAAAGGATGGAGGACATTGAGATGCTAACCTGTGCACCAAATGCATTGCGGCAGAAATGGGAGGAGTCTTTGGGTGGTAGGTAAACATTGTATGAATACCTACATATATGTTCATCACAACAATAATTGGTTAATCAAATATCGGCCAAAGCGACACATGTGATATAATGTTGCCGGCCAAAGTCTGAGCTGCGGCTGCAACACCCGGCCAGGTTAACAATGAGGCAGAAATCACACAGGGAACACATCGGCATGAATGGGAATAGCACATGTCTGGGTGGAGGTGTCGTCCGCATCTTCCAATACAATGGGTGCCGCAAGTTGATACCTTATGCTGGTCGTCAAGTTTGCAGCTGTGATGGCTGTAACCAATCATGGCTGGGCGGCAGTGGTGGCCTCCACTATGACAAGTACGGCCGCGGTATCATGGCAAAAGAAAGGTATGCCACAGCAATGCGGCCAGAGAACCAGGGATAGCCGCTGCTGCCGAAGGACTGTTAGCAGCATGGCAGCCAAAGCAGCAGGGTAGCCATGGAATTGTGGCCAAGGGGCTAGAAGTAGCAGAGTAGGCCCCGCCTCCTGCAGTTCCCAAGGCACGCTGCTAAAGTGGTGTCACACAATGTGTCAAGCCCCATATGATGGTGTCCCATGATTACATAACAGCCCCAGGTGCCGTATCATCTATATGAGCAGGAGGCCCTGGATATAGTGTTCTCTATTCTATTATAGAGCCCAACAAATAGGAGTGAGTAGGAGGGCTGCAGTGCCAGTGTCCCGTGCTTTGCATCAGGCCCTAAATATGGTTTGCCATTTCTGTTGGCAGGCCAGAGGAATAGTGTGTTTCGGGCTTTGATCAGGCTGTAACAACAGAGTCCCTTTCTTACCAAAGGGCCATGGAACTATTGTCCCTTGCATTCCAATGGGCTGTGCAGAGACTGTACCTTTAAGGGGTGCTAGCCACAGGTGTGGTGTCCCATAACTCTGGGCAAGCCCTGGAGACAGCATCATTTATAGTCAGTGCGCCCAGCTCAGTCTGACAGGCAATGGCCATGGTATCCCATAGCATTGGGCAGGCCCTAGCAGAGGTGTTATCTAGCTATGCAGGCAAACCTTGCAAGTACATTTTAAAGTGACAAGCCATGAATGGGGTGTCCCAGAGGATTAAACAAGCCCTCAATGCAGGAACAACTATATAGTTGGGAAGGCATGTGGATAGGTGTCCCATTGAGTGCGTTGGGCCACAAAGTTGATCTCCCTGTATACCCATTAGGCCCTAGATACTATGTCCTCTATATAGATGTATCGCCGTGCATATAGTGTTAAGTAGCTACCGTTAGGCCAAGATCCGGCACGAGGAACCGTCGGCACTAAATTGATGCAGCAATAGATGCGGCTGACACATAACACCCGGCACCACATATCGTCGGCACCACATATCAGCGGCACTGCATATCAGCGGCACAACATCTCATCGGCACATCATCTCGTTGAACATGCCGGAGTGTTGACTTTGCCGCACTGTTGACCATGCTGCAATGCTGATTGACTGGCTCACTATGGTGTTATTGCTGCCGTCAGATTTCACCACACTGCCTCCATTGCGTACTGGCTCACTTATTCTATTGGTATGCTACTCCTCTGAGCCCGAGTATTTTCATGACGACACCCATTTGTCCGGCTTAAGACTTTCACCCTACCCCACGATGACAACAGAGCCATGGGCCCACCGTTGTCACTTGGTGACAATGCTGTCAGGGGCTGACCCCTGTGATACAGCAAAGCTCTAGTCATAAGCCTCACTTCCACCAGCCCGTGTAGCACGGCCAATTGTCATTGTCCGCTGACCGTATAACATGGCCTACCCAGGTGCATGGGCTCGATTGGCCTGGTGGAGCAAGAACTTCAGCTCAGACAAGGTCAGGCCAATGACACTTTACATGAAATACGACTTGGTCTAGCAGATAAGGTGGTGTTGTTTCGGACAGAGGTCAGACATGGGAGGAACTATGTGGGGACCACCCGCGCATGGAAAAAGGTAGCTGACCTGGATGCAATGGTAAAAAGATATGCTGTGGTCTACCACCGTTGCAGAAAGCAAATGATCGCCTTAGAGGCCGAGCCGAGGATCCTGGACCGCTATAAAGTACTTTCCAAAAAGGATCTCACAGTCAGCACCGCGGTCTCAGATCCCAATGCAAGGGGACATCGCCATGACTCTTTGGCATGGTTTTGGACTATGGATATACCCAAAGACACTGATAAAAATGATTGGATGTCAGAATGTAAGCCTTTCCATGCACCATCATATACCCTTCAGAATAATGATTCGGACCAGTTTACTGTGTCCACTGGCTGCAGGCAAAGGCAAAGCAAGACAGATGGACTGAGGAAGTGGAGTTGATAACTGCAGAACAGGGTTGGACACATACCTTCTTCAGGACCCGGGCAAATCGCTGGGAGGAAAATGCCTCTGAGGCTTCATTATGTGGTGACCGCGGCTTGGCATGTTATGCAGCAAGGCAATATGACATGTATAACAAATTGGGTAGACTTTGTCAGTAGTCCCGTGACTGCTGCATATTATTTGTGTCGTTGAGTCATAATTTGTGATGTTCATTATTATGGGGAACATCAGTCAGATAATTCAATTATCATTCAATGTGGACAGGAAAAAATCATAATTGTCATGTGTCACTATTGGGATGGCCACACTACTCATTTGTGCCTCTCCATAATCTATCCGCAGATGCCGCCCATTTGTCCTCCAGTTCATCCCCTGCATCGGTCAAATATTCCACCATAGCCATGCGGTCAACCAGATGTTGCAACACCATGTTTTGATGAAAGATCTTCTCATCAGTTTCTTCCAACATTTGCTCGGTTTGTAGTCGGAGATCCTTCAGGCCAATGTGGGGGGTTTCTGGGACATCAAATAAAGCCGGGATTGCAAAGTCCCCAGGCTATTGACAATGTTATTAGCTTATCATCGCACATGAATGTAACCTTACCTGGTATTCGGCAAAGAATTTCTCCACCTCTGTGACCAGCTGGGTGAAGGTTGTCCACGGTATATCTCCGCTATTCCCCCACACCCACCACTCCCGTGGTGTACTGTGTGTGCTGTGGACTCTAGCCTCCCGGTGATACACCTTGAATACATTTATTTCTTTGATTTGTTCCATCCTTGCATCACTAGCCCCTTTCTGTTGCACGCGGCAAGTAGCCGCTCCAAAAGTGCTTACATGGGGGATATGGTCATATTCAAAGTTTCAATATGGAAGAACACACCACTTCTGAACATGTCCATACCAGTTGATCTTCTCCAGAATGGCATGGTCACTGCTTTGCTGCAAAGAATACACGAACCACCTGAA
>JAYMGJ010000376.1:0-56147 GCA_037178675.1 Scleroderma bovista
GGATGGGGGTGGGGATGGGGGGATGGTGGGGGGGGGGGGTGGGGGGGGGGATGTGTCCGAGGTGGATCTCGAGGAAGGCCTGGTCCCGCCCAGAGACGATATACACGATGTTGTTGGGGTCGGAGGATAGTTTGGTGAGCGCCAGGAGAGCATCGGGGGAGGGGACGGCCATCGAGGGCGTCTTCACGATCGGTGTTAATGTGCCCTGTTTCGAATCACACCCCAGTCCCGTCAGTGACACGAAGGGCGCATATTAAAGGTATACGCACATCGTAATCAAAGAGGAACAGCCTCTTCTTCGCGCGATCATAACTTCCCTTGAGGGTATCTTTAGGGAGGTACGGCGTCCTCCTCGCCGTCGTCTGTCCATTTATCTGCGAAAGCAGCATCTTGGCCAGTACAGACGCCCATGTATGCGACGTATGCGTCGTTACAACGCGGTGCAATGCTGCATGCCGAGAGGCCTTGGAGGCTTCGGACATGCGGAGACCGTGGTTCATCGCCGCTGCGACGCCCTGGATGCATGACGCACAATCCTCAGAGGTGAGCCCGTCATCCGCGAGTGTAATATAAAGCACGCACCCCGAGGTCCCAAGGGTTCACCTGCAGCGCCTCAGACATGTGCTGACTGATGCCCATAAACTCGCTCAGGACAAGTGGTGACTTGTTGGTGCGCTCCTGCGCAATGACGTATTCCATCGAGGTCGTGTTCATCCCGTCGCGGAGAGGGGTGATCACGCCGAGGTCAGCGGCCTCGAGGAGCGCATAGAATTCGTCCTTTTTGAGAGTTTGGTGACTGTGAGGGAATGGGTGGTTAATATGCGTCATATCCAGTAGAGCCACATACTAGTGATGAACGGGGATGAAATCCAAACTTCCAAACTCGCCGTTGATGTGTGCGACGAGTTCCGAAATCTGCCGTTCCAGTTTGGGCGAGTCTGTCAGGGCGGGGGACGTTACCTAGGTAGACACATTTGTTAGGCTGAGCTCGGATGAAAACACTAGGGGAGCTGCTCACCTGGATGAGTACCACTTGACCTCTCCACTCTGGATAGTCAAGGAGAAGTTTCTCGAATGCTCGAAGCTATTCTTGTCTGTCAGGGTCGACACGGATGTTCACGTAGGAAAAGACATGCCTTCTGCACAATACCTTTGACAACATCGAGCTTGTCCCGTCCAACAATAATCTTCTTGTCCGCATATAACGCGCGGAGGGCATCCAGCTTAGGCTGAACGTCAGGGCGCAACCTACAATGCAAAGATCAGTGCCTCCCGTCCCTATACTGAAAGCAGGATGAAACTCACGTATCTCGTTTAACCCTCTCGGCATCGATCCCTACAGGGCAATGACCCACAGCAACGAAGTGACCTTGTACATCCACACCGACGTATTTCTCTGTGTTAATGAGTTTTGTGGTAGCAGCAGATGTGGAGCAAGAGTAGCAGGGATCGGAAGACGAGTTATCGGGTATCGCCGGTGCCAAGACCGTGCGAGAGGTGGTTTCATACCCGCACACGCGCACACACGTGGATAGGAAGTGCCTGGAATATGAGTAGGTCTGGAGGAGGTCAAGTGGGGAAATGAGGGTGAGCAACGTGTTGAACGTACCTGGAAGCAGACAAGATTGGCGCTGAGCATGCCCTCAAGGATCTCTTTCCGGCCTTATATATAGAAATGAGCATCAACATATAGGCAGGGAGTAGATCCACCCACGTGGCAAGCATCTGAACACCTCCGAGCTGGGGAAGGGGGTATGCACGAACAGACCGATGATCAGGTCTGCCCCACGCTCGCCCATGGCCGCTCTGAGCAGACGGGGGACGAGCAGTAGATGATAGTCGTGGACCCAGACGAGGTCGCCTGGTTTGATCACGGAAGCGAGACGGGCTGCAAAGACTTGGTTTGCCTAGGAACATTGAGTTACGACGAACAGAGCGCTAGCACGGCAACGTACCTGATCATACTGTGGATAATGGGCATCTGCGGACGCATACTCTGTGGCGACGTCTTGCCAGAGCAAGTAATGGAAGAGAGGCCATAGAGCTGGGGATGGGTGTTAGTGGATGAGATAACAGGGCAGAAGACACGCCCTGATCGCCATCACAGAGCAGGTGATCCAAAACAGGAAAATAGCGGTGCCGATCGGATGTCGGGCAAAGAAGGAAGAGCGAATTCGAACGAAAGATGCGATTTGCAAGCAAAACAGGGGGGCAAGTGCCGAATAAGGAAGGTACGGACAGACGATTTTCATAGATCTTGAAGAGACGACTCACTCATTTTGCAGTAGCCATCGTAGTGACCATGGGCGACCTTGTCCTCCAACCAGACGGGAACATACTCGATCTTGTGGGCACCGTGTCCGTCCTCGTCGTATCCGAGCAATTCGGCATCTAAAGCGTTCCTGTCTGCCTGGGTCACCTGAGCACAAGGCACGGGTTCACCAGAGGTGCCCTCTGAGCCGGGAGTGCCTGCACTTGGCACAGCGGTGATGTCGCCAGTCCATCCGACGATGAGTTGTTCGTGGGTGGCGGAGAGAGCACGGATACCGGAGAACATGGCTGCGTGGCCATACCGCGGCGCAAGCTTCCACCGGCTCTGACCCGGCTGTTGCTGCTGTTCGTCGTGCTGTGCGAGGCTCGCTGCGGCCTCATCGGAGGGACTGGGGGGCACGTCGCCTGGGATGACGGGTGGGGTGGGCGGTGGACTGAGTACGCCTGCAGATGCGGGAGTGGGAGTGGGTGCGATCAGAGAGGGCACGACTGGGAGGTAGTGGCACACATGGACGATGCGCCCCGAGAGAGAAACGCCGTTTGCGCGATGTGCATCCTCGAGCAGACGGACCTGTTCACGGACGGCGTTGAGAGAGACGTCGTCGCCTGCGCGGGTGTATGGATCGTTGAATGTGTTCATGTCGGACAGGAAAGAGGAAGCGAGGCAGTGGGACGAGAGGGAACGGCTTATATGTTGTTAGGAACGGTGATTATCGCCTAACCGAGTTGAATTAGGATGTCCGAGTGTGATTATGGGCAGCAAGTGCTGGATTAGGACAACAGGACAAGTCTTCTGCAGGCCCCGGTGGGATCGGGGTGGGTGCAGTGGTGAGTCCATGACGCGATGGAAGCCGTGCGCGGCAGTCCCCGGCACTAGCACCACCCAACCCACACTCGCCAGCGCGCACAGCGTCCAGCGTCTGCGGGCAGATTCGTGTCAGACGGGATCGAATGGGTGCGTTGATCCGAGGAATCAAGGAATCGTCTGTCCGCTCGTGACAATGTCGACATGATCGCATCATGGATGCCACGTATTCTACTTCACTTGCTGACTCTGTCCTTTCTTCGAACTGACGCTTCTTGCAAACTCATAGGCGCTCTATAGTCACACCATATTCTCGTCTTCCCACCTCATGCGTTCATTGGTCCTTCAGGGGAAAGGTCGTCTCAGCTGCACCTAGTAATGCTTCCTACCCCACAACTAGAACATGTTGAAGGTCAGCATTAGATCTACCTCCAAGACGAAGCTGTATACTGATTCATAGTAGGTACCTGTCACCCCCTGACATAGTACCGTATAGTTGTGTAGAATTGGTAGATGTCATCGATGCATCCTGATCCCACCAGCTGGGTTACTTTGTCGTCTCACCATCCAAGGATCCTCATCTGCGTAAGCACAATGACTGGTGTACTCGCTGTCCCAGTTGCTTTCACACACACACAGGAGTACTCTTCCCTGTAGTAAGCCTCAGTCAACACGTGTCGTCCCCACTGGCATCGCAGGGAACAGTGAGCGTCTCGTCTCCCCCAGAACGGAGAGCTGCGAGAGTAATGGCTTAACAGCCTGAACATACAAAAGCGTTTGCATGTTTCCTGGTTGACGTCTTACTTATAATAGGATGGCGCTCAGATCCCCCACTCCTACTCTTCAAAGTTCAGGTAGATAGTAGATAGATGAGGCTGCAGCCACACAATGGCAAACTAATCCAAACCCCTTTGCAAGCCTCCCAACCACGCACAGTAATTCTGAACCACCACCTTCTTTACCTTCATCTCCCTCTTCTCGCTATTTAATACACACCAGACAATGGCTGATGAGGAGAACGGTATTTCCTTCTGCGCGAAACAGGAAACTCTGGCAGAGGAGAAAAGATCTGTCAGAATGGTCGACGTAATACCGATAACATGGTACTTCATTCACATTTCATGTAAGTCCTCTTTTCCCTTTGTCCATTCGGGGCTCATTCGCCCAATAGTTCTGTTTCTTATCGAGGTACATCATCTATGCTCTTCACATTTCAACTCCAGAGTTCGTGTAACCATTGTTATCAGGGCGTTCCCTCCGTCTATCTTGGTCTTGCGATATGGTCCATTTTCCTCAGTCACCGTGACTCTCTTCCACTCTACAAGTGGATGGCATCTCTGGGATGTAGCATCCGTGGGATCAATGACAATAGGGTTTCTGTTGTTGGTGCGTCATCCTCAATGTATTTGGCTATCACCTGATAGGCTAGCATATCCTAGGTGTCACGCTCGATACATGGTGTTACTTGACCTTGGCCATATCTCTCTTTGGATGGGACCCCGCCATTTTTAGTATCATTCCTTACTTGCCAATGTCCGTCATCACCGTCATCAACACAGTGGGATTCGGTGAGTGAAATTCACGTCCAAGCTTTGGTATTCCCTCCTATCTCACCGTTCCATCAATCCTCCAGTCAGTGCTCTTGTCCTGCTCAATCTTGTCCTTCCATATGTTGGCGGCATCACTCTACTTCACTACAGCTCTGTAGCGGATAGACCTCTGAACAGTGCCCTCGCTGTTGCTGCTGCATTCTTTTGTCAGATTATTGGTAAGTCAATGTGTTTGTAGCCCAACAGCACACTGACCTGTTTGCACGATGGATGACAGGCTGTCTACTTGTTTTCTTTGCGTGCCACTGGCAGTCAGGCATGAATAGCAGCATCATGGCTGGCATCCTCATTGGCTCAGCAATGTATATCACCGTGGTTCTCATCCTGACCATGTGTGAGTGAACTTTTTCTTTTTCTTTGCTGTGGATAGAAATATAGTTCTGAATGCTACACCAGTTGCACGCAATTCTGGCTCTCAGATGAGAAAACTCTTGGATACGACAGGCATGATTTGTGGTGTAGTCGGTCTCATACTTGGAGCTGCGATATACCTCCACCCTGACGGTATCCACTCCTTGTGAGCTGTTTGCTCTCTTGCAATGTCCTGATGCCTCATGTCTCGCAATAGGCAACCTGAATCTGTACAATTCCTTCAGGGATCAGCAATGCTGTGTGCTATGCCCCTCTATCTCTTGTGCTTTCTGACCAAAAAGAAAGAGTTGAACTCGACTCTGATGAAACAGTAGACATGACGTTGGCAGACAAGGTTCGTTACATTTCTGCTTGGTTGCATCTGACTTACACGGTGACATTGTAGTCCATTCCATAAACCTTGAACCTCAAAGTCAAACCTTCGATTCGTGCGGCCATACGCACCATTCATCTCTTATTTTACATCATTTCCCCTGTTTATTGGTATCGGATTTGTATTCCTGTTCGCCATACCAGTTGGCGCGATTCCTTTCCCCATCACATGATTCCGATGCATGGTTATTTCCACTGTACTGTAGATCAATGTAGCATTTACCCGTACGGCCAACAAGACCCTTACTTCGCTTTGGCGACGTGAGGGAAACGCCCATAGTTATGACAATTATATATGACGAACACAGGATATAGACAGACGAGGACATAATCTACAAATCCCAGAGCCTGATGGTATGTCTGTCGGGGATTGGGGCATGACCTTGTCGTGCTGCGGTATCATTGCCTACTGGACTTTCCTTGTCGTTGTTACGATGACATGGTCATCACCTCATCGATACATATGTGGGGGCATTGGCCGCGTTTTCAATGTTCCGCGGTTACCTCCTCTGTTGTTATCGCTGTGCTGTGGTGGCATTGGACATGGTCGTTACCTCGCTATATGGTTGTATCACGGGGAGACGTTGTCGTGCTCCAGTTTTCGCCATTGTCGTTAAGGTGCTGCACGTCATTGAGGGGATCCAACGTCGCCATCTGTGACACTGACAGGGCTCTCGATGGACAACCGAAGGAGTATGCTTTCAAGCAGCTACGCTCGTGCCCCATGCGTGGTCGTGGATCACGTTGAAGTTGTGCAGTCGCAACGATCCCTGGTGGGGGAGTATGGATTCCCAGTGGTGGAATATAGTGTGAAAAGGTATATAGGAAGCTAGGTATGAGTGCTCCCGTTGGAAAGCCATGCATGGATATGGGTTGCGGCAGCGAAGTGCAGGCACAGCAGGGGTGGCAACAGGGTTAGTGGAGAAAGAAGGTGCCGAGGAAGGAGGAACCTGAGAGTGACGCTTGCCTTCAGCATCGACAGCTGCTCCCGTGCTACGCCAAATGAATGGCAAGTTAACGAGTCTAATGGGATGAAAGTTTTCGGAGATGCGTTGAGAACGGAACTGCATGGATAGAGGGTGGTCTAGCTACAGACTTCCTCGCCATCGTAATACGTCTTGAAACTAATGGATGGCTAACACCCCTGACCTTCGATGATCATCGACAAATGCGTCCAAGTGAAAGGTGCTCACTCTTCTAGTACTGGGAAACGCGCTTTCTGGTGTTTCTTGACATAATGCATCTTTCATCCGCTGCGTGACAGGCACATCATGAAGTGTGGGTAGATGGCTTTGCTGCCATGAGTGTCACCCTTTACGACGAACTCGGCCGCCATCTGCGTCTCCTCTTCACGTGTTCTCCACACGGTGAACGAGAAGATGGTTTGGTGATAAAGGGCGGCGTGACGATGGCTGCTGTGGTGGGTTTAGCCGCTCGCGAGAACTGCATAAAGGATTACTTCAGCAGACCACGTCTAACATTTACACCTCTGTGTCTGATTCTGTCGACGACTTCTTCCGCATTACATCAACACATTGGAGCCAACACGACTTTGTCTCTTATATACCACCACGGTATCAGTCGACTCCTAGTTGTGCACAAGTCTGTTGAGAAATGTGCAAGCGGTGATTACTTCGGCCGCATTTGCTATCCGTTCAGAGGAACCTGCCCGCTCGCAGACAGTAAACACCTTATTTCTCAGTTCTCCGTGCTGAATACTGATTGACTGCATTCTAAGAATAGAGCTTATTCTGGAGGAGGGATGTGTTACAAGGAGGGGAGCTGGTGAAGCTCACGGAAGCTCATCTGTTGCTGTTGAGTCGGTTCTAGTATCGAGTGCTGACGTACAGCATTCCAGGCGACTCGAGGAGCCCCATGGCCCATGCAATCATTGGTAATAACCCAATCGTGATCATGGACTCGCTCTCAAGTAATAATTCACTCGTAGGTGGTATACTGATCCATGAGGGTATCCCAACCCTGCTGGTGTCATAAGGAACAGTAAACTTGGAGGCTTATAACCATCAATTACGTATTTCCCGGTTGACGCTTTTCGCATGGCGCTCACTGCCGATTGGCATCAGGTCCTCCGTTCGTAAATCCGACTTGTGCACTTGCTACCTAGTCTCACTTGCCGGTATACAATATGGCGGACCCACATTCGCATTCTTACTCCGTCGCCCTGGCTTCACGACTTCAATATCAATCTCCAGATGCTTGCTACTCATACAATGATGCTGCAGATTAAAGCACAGAATGTGGCTGTGGTAGATACTGCTGTTTTCCAGGTCCAGTTCTCGCCAGAGCTATCGTATTGAATCCCTGCATCTCTTTGAACAAGAAAACTGTATCCGTAAGAAATCTGAAGAACATGTAGGTAGTGTATGCTCGGCCGGAGCGGACACTGCGCCGGACCAAGTCTCCCGATCGTGAATTGTAATTACGAATCAGCATCTTCTGCTCTCACTTCCACCCTGCCTTCGTAACCATTTACTCCACGTCGGACTGGCAGGCGAACAGAAAGCTGCATCCATGAGCGAGTTCGTCCTTGAAACCCGAGTGAAGGAGAAAAGACCCATTAGAAAGCTTGACATGGCCATCCTGCTGATAATTTGTCTACTCTACTTCATTGCTTGTATGTTCCTCTTTTTCCATGTCCATTCGCCAAGGGCTCATTTGTCTAATTATTAGATCTGTTCTTCGTTCAGGTTTGTTGCTCTCCACTGTTCATCTCATGGGTTCACGGTTCGTGTAACTGCTCGTAGTATGTGCCGATTATCTTCCTCCTTGTCATATCATGGTTTGCCTCCAACCGCCCGAAATCCATTCCGCTTTACACAAACTGCGACCGGCTAATAGCTCTGGAACGTGGCGCATACGGAACCGACCTGGACAGGGGTCTTTTCATCGGATTGAAAAGTGAGGCATCCCAATCTATCTCAAGATGTTCAGCGGTCGCTTCATATCTCCACAGAGCATTTTATTGCTGCACTTTCGGATCGACGTGTCTTATTATGCAGTGCGATCCACTTTGCGTTGAACTTCTCCCTTGGGAGTGCTTCATTTTTCTTGCCCATCATTGTCAAAACGTTCGGATACAGTGAGTGTACCTTAGACCATCCTGTTTTTGGTGTCCGCATCTCACTGCTCCACTACACCAGCCAATGCTCATGCTCTATTCATTCACCTCCTTCCCTATATTGTGGGCACCACTATGCTGTTCGCCACCTCCACGATGGATCGGCAAAACAGGGTCCTGGTTGTTTTTGGAGGGTGCTTTGCTGAGACCATTGGTGAGTCAATACTCGTAAATTGACAGTGCTTGACCCATTGTATAATGATGACAGGCCATCTACTCGTCATTCTTGCGCCCCACAGTATGCATGTGAATGCAATTGGTGCTTTCCTCGTCTTTTCTGGGATATACACTGCTGTTGGCATCATCATCGTGTGGTGTGAGTAAACTATCTCCATTTTTCCGAAAGAATAATTTAGGATTCTCATCGCTATACAAGTCGTGCACAGTTTTAGCCCTGAGACGAGGAAATTCGCCCAGATGCCTTTCCTGTTGATCGGCCAGCCTTGTGGTGTCATGTTGGGGACTATCGCAGTGCGTCCCTCCACTAACAGCTCTCTATGCTGGTGAGTTTTTTTTTGCTCTTTCTCATTTGCCGATGCCCTAAATCTGGAAACAGGTGCGGATTCACCATTACATCTGCCCTTCAGGCGTGGGCAATATTATGCAGTATCATCCTCTACGAGTTGTGCAAGCAGGACAACGTCAAACGAAGAAATGAACTCGACACAAAATCTGACCCTGGTGCAACGGTCGACACTAGCACAGACCAGGTCTGTTAGATTTCTTCGTGTATTTACTTGGCTTACTGCGTAGTGTCAGGCGCCGATGTCGCGATACATTTCATAAACTCCTCCGAACCACGTATTGAAACTTTTATCTTCCTTTGTTTGGCATAAGCACCATCTCATCTGTTATTGTAATTCCCGCGTTTAATGGTTTTAAATCATTAACCTTACTGTCATGGTAGTTGATTCTATTCCTTCGTCCACCAAGTGATTCGGACTTGTGATTTTTTCCAACTGTACAGTGTAAGAATCAAAGGATCATTGCTACATAGTCAGTCAATGTCTACCTTCTGGCCGCTGGCCCCTATATCTGCACCAGTCCTTCATCCTTCGCCATACTAGTACGGTCTTGTATTCGTAGTCTATTCCGCACACGTACAAGCCACCAGTAGAGTGTCGACATTCATCGGGCTGCAGAAATGGCATGGTGATGTAATCTGCAGGCGAAACTGACCGTTCATGGGAGTACCTGCACTTGAGATCATCAGATCAGGCTAGTGTCCAATAGCTCGTACGTTCAAGGCGGGCGCTTGTGTCAGTTGCAAAGGGCAACCTCTGCTGTCCATGGTAGTTATAGGGAAGGCAATGGGCGTGTTCGTAACTAGGATGGGTGTGCAAGCTTTTGTGAAATTCGTGTCACCTCGAGATATCCCGAAAGTCGTTATATATCCAATTGTCAGAAGGCGTTCTTGTGAGAGCGAAATCAAGACCAAAGTAAATGCAGGAAAGTATTGATACGGTATAGCGATAAAGTTGCGACTGATACGGTGGGTAGTATGACTAGAGACTCACTGTTATACGTGACACAAAACGTCACTTTTTCTTCTATGTATCTGGTGGCCATTACACTGCTGCACGGCCATTAGGCCGGGAGTGTTCGTCAGTCAAAGATCGTCGCACAGGCTTTCAACCCTCAGCACTATTATTATCTTGATGAACGGTTGAGGAAGACTGAGATAATGCCTGACCTGTAGTAGGAACCCCCGAGCGTGCTGTGTCGGAATACGTCTGTCGGGACATCCTTCTCGTGATTTGGTGTCCCCCATGGTATTCCTGCTACTAGGACGAGGTCGTCATTGCAAAAAGTGAGTCGCGTGTCCTGGTTAGTATTATTGTGTCCGATCAAGTCGAGCGCTAAGCCGCCAGCTCAAGAGAACTTCTGCAAAGGCTGTGTTATCCTGACCACACCACTCACTTTCTTCGAGACGTATCTGATTTTATACCGACCATCAATTTATTCGAGGAGGTATGGATACTATCCCAGTGTCGTCTAAGCCTGACGTGTACGAGCATTTCTTGAGGGGGAGCAGGTGATGGGGAGGGGAGGGGGAGTCGATCCGAGTTCCTCGAGTTCGCTGACGATGAGACCACCGAATATGCGATCCTACCCCATCGATAGATTGGCCCCACAGAAGTTGATTATGAGGAGATGGTTGACCTCACAAAAATGGATAGGGATGAGCGAGATGAAATTCGCCAGTACCTCAGCTACAAGAAGATCCTCGATAGCTGTGAGCAGGCTAAGAAGGACGGGTACGCTTGGTTGTGGGTGGACACTTGTTGTATAGACAAATGAAGCAGCACAGACCTATCCGAGGCCATCAATTCCATGTATCGGTGGTGTGAAAACTCGACAGCATGTTATGCCTACCTCCACAACGTCGCCGGTTCATTTTTTCCTCCTGCGAGTGACAAGGAGAAGTATGCCAAGGGGAACAGCTGGCCAGAGTGGCTCTCGCGTGGGTAGACACTACAAGAGATGATAGCCCCGAGCAACGTTCAGTTTTTCAACATGGCTTAGCAAAGCTTAGGTGACAAGAAGGCACTTTCACGGACCTTACGATACATTAGAGGAGTTCCGGAACATATACTGACGGATGGACTTTCCGGAAACCGTCTATACATTGCTCAAATCATATCATGGGCTGCTAATCGGACAACGACTCGAGTTGAGGACAGAGCTTATTCCCTGATAGGTCTACTGGATGTGGACATGTCGATGCTTATATGGAGAGGGGAAGAAGGCATTTCATCGTCTTCAGCTGGGGGTCATCGGTACCTCAGACAACCACAGTATCTTTGCGTGAAGTCGCAATGATGAGCGAACTGGCAGCATCCTTGCCGATGACTGAATTTAAATTCGTTAGCCATCACCTCCAAGCACTTTGCGACCTCTCGTGGGCAACTACGCCTAACCAGCTACGGCATATGGCCCCTTGGGCTGCATGCGCTTGATAGCTGCAGCATAGGTAGACACCATCTCGCCCATGGAAGTGAAGAACGTGTGGCTGGGCTCGAAGCTACGGGCGCGGAGAGAGAGTAGAACAGCCGTTCGATCTGGAAATACTTGACGAAGATGAGGACTTCCCCAAAGCCCACAGAAATAACGAAAGACCAGTTTGAATGATTGAAAAGATTGTCGAGGGTTTTGGTGAAGGGCTGAGCTGTCTTGCTGACAACCGCTTCGCCACCATTGTTAATCCACCTCGGAGAAGACAGGTCGAAGGTCTCGAATAGCTCGCTGCGTTTCTCGAAGTCGCGAGTGAGCTTCGCAAGAAGGGAGTTGGGAGAATTTCGACAAGGTTGCAAAAGAGGATGTTTAGTTGAGGATAATTGATCACCAACTTGGCAGCAATAACCTTTTCTTCGGCCAAGGTGGTGAAGAGGGTGAAAAACAATTGCAGAAGGGTAGGAAGGGTGGACGTGGAGTTGCGAGAGTTTGCTCTGCTTTCGTTGGTCAACCTAACGGCACAGCGAGAGAGCAGCAGGCACCATGTATTCCTGAACTTGCTGAAAGTCTTATTAGTCTGGATAGAAGGGTCGTGTGGGGAAGAAGTGATGAAAGCCAACTCATGGTTCGGACGGTGCAGGAAAACTGCGTATCTTTGAGAAGCTTGTATGTATGTAGTTTTCCTGATGAAGTTCCTGCCTGTCCAAGGACATCGGGCATTGGGCCAGTCCATGGTGCCAGGTTCCGGAATTACAGGGGACGCAAGCATCCATCTCGCAATTGTATTCAAATAGGTATACCTACTGGTCAATGTCCGGATCGCCTCCTGAATCAAGCCCCACTGCATCCCTTCGAACTTCGTGGTCCTCAATGGCTATCGTATCCCTCGGCATCTCTCTTTCTTCTTCGTCCTCTTCATCGTACTCACCGGGGTCCTCCACTTCGTCATCTGCCTCCTCATCAACACCATCACGTACCAGGTCATCCATCTCATCGTCCTCTCCATTAATATTGGCACCATCCAATGGGGCGACCTGAGAGCCTGACTGTGATATTGACAAGAATACGCCGTCACGCGGTACTGTAGTAAATGGGGGTGGCAAGGAAGCTTTCTCCTTGCCCTTTGCACGCGATTGTGTCGAGGCTGGTTCTTTCCACTTGACAGGGAGACTTACTCCGCTTTTCCGAGTCTTTGTATTGTCTCTATAGACTATGGCGAGTTAGCCGGCACATAGTTCCGGATGCGAACCTACTTTGAAGTTCCTCTTGCAATTTATCTACCAAGTCGCCAAATTCAATCATCTCCAGCGCCTTGAGGACATCCGATGCAGATATACTCTTGTGTTGTTTCGAAAGTGCTACATCATGAGCACTGGAACAAAGTCAACAAAGCATACATAGCGAGATTTCATGACCTTACGTCGCAGCTGCAGAGGGTAGTGAGCCACCGAAAATGGGAGCGATAGAGCACACACCCAAGTAATTGATGAATACTGTGGAACCCTTCACAAGTGAGAGAACCGTTTCTTTTTGCAATTTGGCGTTGTCTGGTATCTGGATCATGAAGCATGCACTCCTCGAGTTAAAACATACAACATCAGTTGGAGACGAATGGTTGGACTGACAGCAGACTTGGCGATCCTGGTGACCAGGCTTTTGGGTAATTCGAAGTTTTCGATGCCCTCTGAGACGAGATCCTGCTGTGCTTGAGCAGATATAGGCCCTCCTCCAGCATCTTTACGTGGCATTTCTTATCGTAGGGCTCTGGTGACCGGGCAGTCAATTGTCACAGATGATGGCGTTGGGCGTTACTTGTAAGTACTTCGGAAATCCTCGCACAGCCACAGCCAATATCGTCAGAACCTAGGGCGGAGACTTAGCGGAGACCAAGGCATTTTACAGTCGGATCCACAGACCAGGGAATTTGGCCACAACGACTTGCGAGGTCTTCCTTTGCAACCATACGGTTATTCCACTCCTGCACTCACCCGGACATCTTTTTAGTCGGATAACCCTCAGGATGTTTCAGGGGGTGTGGCTTTCACCAACATCCGAAGCAAGCTTACTGGCACTCCTCAAATTGCTCCTCCTAGTAGTACGGAGACCCTGAATGCCTTCATTATAACTGCCATGTTGTCTGATTTTTTCCTTGATTCAATCGAATCTGCCCAACTTGGTTGGCTCTACTAATTCCTCAAATGGCCTTCCACACAGGTCTCTACACACAGGAAAATTTGTCAAGTGTATCATCTATATTCGGACTTCAGATGCTCAGTTCATCTTCTACGCCGATGATAAGGTGCGTCCAACATACCTGCTTTGCGGGCTATGCAACACGTGAACGCGCAATCACACAGACCAAGGAAAACATGTTCCAGGCCCCGTTTCTCTTCCCTTCCACACTCTCCAGAAACTCAAAGACAGCAATGAAGGCTCCTCTCTCTGTCACCACGCTCACTTCCCCACTAGAAAACGAACACACTCCGACTTAGCTATCCGGCCCCATGTCATACTCACCACTACAGTGGGACACAGCTCGAAGGTGCATGCTGCCACGGTACGTTGCCTGAGGAAGTCGATTACATTTTATACCTGGGGAGTGTCTGGAGGGACAAGGGGACTGCAGAGCACAGAAAGGGGAATCCTAGTGAGAACAACTCTAATACTGACAGTGCACGTTGTCCGGATTTGACAAATCTGTCTTTCTGTGGAGTGGGCAATTCCACGTCGCACATACGTACACATTGATTCCTCGACTTCCGCTCTCTTTTAGGTTTTATCTGTGAACTACATACATGATGGGGCTTTCGAAGTCGATAGAAACTCGGAAAGATATATTGCAATAGTGTAATGTTAGACGATGCTGATTTCATCGTGTTCATTCGTGCTGACGCTACATTTGCAATGTCAAAATGGGCCTAAATACGATTGCATCTGGCGATGCCAACAACGCCGATAACTCACCATTTGAATTAAGAGCAATTGCTCTCAAGCTGCTCAATTCACCGCTTTAGTAACACAGTGACAATCAGCCATAGCCAACCGACTTGGTGTGCCCTCTCACCAGCATCGGGGCAGGTTAGGATCAGCAGCACAGTTCTTAGAGGAGTAATACATTCTTCAAAAAAATCGAACAAGGTTACAATAAAGCAGCAATACCGTTACTGATACGATAGAGGCGTGAAACCCTGGGTCATGCAGAAAACATACTGATGCTGGTCGAGACTCGATGTTTCCTGCTAGGAGAGCTGAGGCAAGGTCATTCATAAGTCCCGATTGCATGCGAAACCAAAATATAACGAAAATAAGTCTAGAAATGCAACGGGTCATATGAAACGTGCTTACAACGTTCAACACTGAATTGTTGGTATTTAAAGACTCATCCCCGGTATAGATGGGACATTGTCCAACCTCAGGGTGCAGTTTTGTTTCAGGGCTTCATACAGAAGTGCGAAATGGTCATCGATGGTTTCATCGAGGGGATAAGACGAGTATAACAGGTTCACGTGCAACGGTCGCAGCCCTAGAGCCTGTCGATCGACAAGCCAAGCGGAGAACGGGTTAAGCTCCAGCCGTTTCGGCTTACGGATCGTCAAGCTCTCAAGCTCAGCCCAGACGCCTATGGGTCGACGAGGATTGCGGCCATGCTCCTGGGTTGCCGTAGTGTGGAAGAGGTGAGGCAAGTGGTTTGGTTCGAATTCCAGATGGCGTACGCCAGGAAATGCCTCACAAAGCGCCATAGTATCGTTATGACACTGTACAGGAGTATTCTCCAAACAAGAACAGAAGAGGTGGCGGACATTGGTGAATTTGAACCTACATGTGACGGAAGGTGGGTCGCCAGAACCCATAGAGACGTATTTGAATCGTTCGAGGCTGGGTGCTACGATCGCATCCAAGAATTGTCCTGTGCTTGTGATACAGGATAACTCAAGTACCTTGAGAGATGGGAAGCGAATACTGTTTGGCTGAAGTATGAAGGGGTCTTGGAACCATGCGAGTGAAAGATCCGTCAATGTCTGCGCTGGGATCAGGTATGGGAATGATGGAGTGCTCTTTGGGCTGTCAAAGAAGTCCATCTTGAGAGTTTTTAATGTGGTGACTGGTAGAAAACCAGTGTGGCAAGGAGCAATCTCGTTAAATTCCAGATGTTCAAGGGCAGGGGCGCGGACTGCGGAAAGAAAGTCCAGAAAAGCAGTGTCACAATATGTAAGGATCGCAACATGTTTGAGAGAAGGAAAATGCAACTGATTGATCCTCTTGATAACAAATTCTGCGAGTGACCTTTCAGCTTCTTGATCATGATGATAGTATTCACCAGCAATCAGCAGGCTATTCCAGCGATGCGCGCAGGAACCAACAATGTCTAGGGATGGGACAAGTGCAAGATGCTTTGATAAGGCCCATCCTGGAGCCTTAATAACAATATCAAGAGGTGCTCCCCGACTCCGTTCCAGATGTGTCCTGATGGAAAAAGTGTTCGACTTTGAGACATGGATAGTAGTCCAGAGGCTCGGACTGTCTAAGACGATGTCTCTCCAGCGCCGACATACGCTGGCCAGCTGCTGCTTGCGCCCAGGACCTTGAGAAGTATGGACATCAAGATCAAGGACGGACAACAGCAGCTCGGTTGGGAAGTAATTTATTGTGCTTGGTTTTGTTCGAATTAGTTCGCCTATCTTGACTCGCTGGGTGGCAATGGAGGCGCGGACGCCCAAGAGCTCTTTGAGAAGCTCTCGTGCCTTTTTCTCCAACAGGGCTAATTCGACTCGTGCTCGAGCGAGGTCGTCCATGACATTGGCGTAACACAACGTTCAACTGGTGTGTGGTTGCGAAATCACCTTGTCTACTAACAACTTACAAGGTGTTTGCCGTCTGCGACGGCGCTGTTCTAGTTACATAATGTGAAGCCAAACTTCCAGTAGCAAAGTGAACCTACATACTGTAGTTCTTGACTTGAGTTGTACGTATACACGACAGGGGACAGAGACCGAGTGAACACATGTTACCTGCCTACATTTGGTATGGTCCAGGTACCTGCTGTTGATAAGGCGGAGTCGCGCTCTCTCACTATCGAAAATACCGAGTGTCGACGACCTGCTCAGCGTGGCTAATGAAATGCCCAATGGCAGTGAGCCTGAAATTCACAGTGTCAAGGCCAGGCCAACGGGGAATGCATGGTGTATATAAAAACTGGAGACAGGTAGATTTTCGTGGTTGAGTAATAGTGCTACATGCATAAGTGACATTACAGAACTCGTCTGCATGTCGTCTTGGAAATTTGACCATAACATATAAATTTACTTACGATTCTTTCACATCGAATCCCTGCCCGTCCTCAATCGCCACATTCCATTCTTGCCTCGCGTCAAACCTTCAAAGAAAGCCTTTCCTCGCAGGAAATCAACACGCCTCACGCCACCCATTCTTTCCGTCTCATCACGACATCGCGCGAGGTACGCTTGGGTGAGCGTTTGTCTGTCGTGTTCGTCAAGGTCATCGTTGTAATAATCAGATCTGGCGATCTGTCTGTCCAGAGCCGCGAAGAGCTGTAAGAAGAAATCACCGAGAGTGATGTAACGATCGCCCCCGGTCGCGATATCAATGTACCACGGAAAACGTGAATTATACAGCCGCATCCACGTTGTGGGGGGATCGGTTGCGGGCACAGCCATGTCTCGCGGCTCAGGGCGATGGCTAAGTTTCCGGAAGACAAGTGAATAGGGTTCACGACGAAGATCGTAGATGGTTGGAGGATTGGCCCTGTCGTGCTGCAAGAAGGAATGAAGAGCGAGTCTGCCACTGCCCGCCCAATCTACAGTGGGACACGAACTGTAAGACGGTCGCGAATCGTTCAATTAGCAAGACACTAACCACTAGGAGGATACGTATGACTAGATTTTAGGCGAAATACACCAGCGAGACCGGATTTGAATTTGAAATCACGTCTCCAGTTGCTGGGACGCTCGGTATACAGGTCCGATGGCAATCGACTGCTTGTAGTCGTAGCATACGAAAGGGTGGATGAAGGGGTATGCATGTCATAAGGACCAAAAGTTCGGATGGTAGGTCTCGTGTCTGGGTTATCGAACAGGGGAGATAGCTCTCCCTGGCCCTCTGGGCGTCTGACTAGGGACATGGACCTACTTCGAGAAGATTCCTCTTTTCTCCGAGGCGCGCCAGTTTGGCTATTGGTCCTGTGAAGTGGCAAAGAGCGATCGTGCGAATCCGCGGCTGGTTGGCGGGGAATATACGGACTGGGCATGGTCTGATAAGCCTGGGCACCATATTGGTGGGGCCACTGGGGGTGGGGATACTGTGGGCTGAATTGTTGGGTATCTGCAGATGGCTGGGTGGGAGGGGCACTGGAGAGCCATGGATCACCCGCTGGGTAGCCATATGGATAAGCCTGCTGCTGTTGCTGCTGCTGTTGGGGATGATGATGCTGATGATGCGTCTGATGCGGCGCATGACTGTTGGACAGAACAGTTGCACCTGGCGGCGGTGGAATATGATTGCTGGGTTTTTGGTGCGAATTCGCATCCACGAGGGGAGGCATATCATCCCACTGCATACTGGATGGTATTGGTGGTCTAGAGGAATCGATGCAGAGAGGATGGGGCCTAAATCTCCCGGGGAGACGCTGAGTGCTGTGCGGTGGGTACGTGGTCTTCCGGAGAAATCGCAGAGGTCAAAGCCAAGAAGGTGTCTCTAGCATCGTCCCCAACACATCAACGTAAAATCGATTGCAGTGTTGTAGACTGCGAGTTGGATGAAAAGGTGGCGGAGAACTCCAGCACTTGACCCAACAAGGCAACAACTGGGAGTTGGTGACTTGGAGGTTATAAGTACTTCCACCCTACAAGAACTTGGCTATCGGTTTGTGGCTATCATGGCATCTCTTTGGCTGCGTAATGTGATATTGAACAAGGCGATCTAGAGTCTAAAGGTGGGTGCATGTAGGTCCGTAAATGAGTCAAGTACAAATTATTGAAAAAGCTCGTGCATGTACAGCTTCGTCGTTGCCTGCTTGTACAACAAGGCATAGTACGTGCCCCCAAAGGGGAGCGAATATGGAGTACAGATATGGACTTCATGGACAGAGGGTAGCCTACCAGCTCTCATGGGATGTGACTGGTGCTATGGGTCTTGGTTATCTCCTCGGGAGTGGTACGTGCAGGACCCTTTAAAATCGTGATTCCTCTCGGTTCCGCACACCGGACTGTTTTATGTGACAGTGTCTTCGTGAGCCCTTCTGTTGCCTGCTGCGGATAAGGCTAAACGATGATGCTCACAATTCTGTTTCTCTGCGCCACCAAGCTTGGACTTCGCACGGCAGACCACTCGCCATTGGCCTCCGTGGACCCGCGTCTAGGAGTGCACATGGAGCGCTGGTTCCTGCTAGTTTTTATACCTAAGATAAAGGGCGAGCAGGATAAACAACGGGGGAAGCAAGAAGTCCGCGACTCTGAACTATACGAAGAGGCAGCCAGAGCACATGTGGTTGCCATGCTTCTTAAACGATCTACTTACTCACTGCGCGTGTCCTTGTATGAGACAGAAATACTCGTGCCTAGAGTCATGCTAGCTTTGGTGTCTAGCATCTGGCGAGGTTCGCGTCTTACCGTTCAAGTTTCGATAATAACCAAACGTTCAAGTCCCTTTTTGTCCTTGGCTGCGCGATAACACGTACATTCCAGGCGTTATCGCCATTCTCGCTGCAAATCGGATCACGTCCTTTCGAAGATGGAAGATTTCCATTCCTCCACTGCTAATAGTTTTCCAAGTGCGTCTATCCCACTCAATTCTCGAAGTGACATTATGAAGTGCAGGTGCGCCTAACAGAGCTTTGCTGATCATGGTTGCGAGCAACGATAACAAATTTTCGATTGGCCACATCCCACGTCTGCTTCTCGCATAAGTACGTCTCGATGAACAGGTGAAGCATTATTTATGATGTTGCCATGGATTTTTCATTTCAGTCTTACTCGAGCTGTCGGTCAAGTATGACTCAGTGGCGCTGCAAATAGCAACCTAACCTTTCTCTGCCCACCTGCACCCTTTCTATATGACACAAAATGTGATATTACGAAGTGGCGCCACATAGCGCTATCGTCGACGGAGTACCAGACATACGGAATCCAGGTATGTGCATAAAGTTGAAAGATCATAAGGTCTCGAGAGTAGTCGAGGATAAGGCGGCCCTTATGGATATCGATAATCAGATAAGTAAGGCAAATGTTCATGTGCTTCAGTGGCGTTTCGTTCTTGATTCTTTAGAATGGATGAACTGGGACCCGAGAAAGGGTATCTGTGAACTTTGAACGTTTGAGTTTTCACCCAAGTTAATCTTTCCACCAAGAACGTCGCTCGGGCTCAACCGAATTACTTCGGAACGATGGTCTCCATATGCAACCGACGATCCCATTGTCACATGATATACATCCATTGTATATAATGGACCCATTTTACCCGCCGGCGACGGAGGATCCTGCAGTTGAGAAAATAAGAGATATGCAGCATCATGGCAAGACTTCATATGCTCTTCTTCAGGGACACGTGTGTCCCCATCGTCGGGTAGTTCATTACAGGTTATCCGCCTCGAGGCGCGACGTCGCTTTGGTCCCGACTTAGTGGGGAAATATCTGCGCTTTTTTTTCACTCCCCCTTGGAGCATCTGTTTAAGCGGTTTTGCAAGGACGGGTTGCCCGCGGGGTACGTTGCTTGGGCTGATCTTTTTATGCTGTTTCAATTGCTTACTGTGAGTGGAGGTGACGGTCAAAGTCTGCTTCATTCGCAGGGGTTGTGATAGACTTTTCACACCGATAGGATTTGGCACCTGCTACCACCGCCGCGAAGCTATTCAAACCTCGACCACACTCGCCCTGGAATGTAGCCATATACACCCATCGGCCGCCGGTGGCGGGACACCTCCGTCAACGGAAATAGACCGGCGCTGGGAGGCTTGAGCAAATACAACACATATTCTGACATTCATTTTCCCAGTGCAGACCTCATGATTCGAAAGTCTATCGGCACGTGCTCCGGGAAGGGCCCTACCCACATTGCTCCATTTGGATATCCAGGTCCATAAATAGAAGTCCCCCTGGTATTGCGAATTTTTCATTTCCAAGCGGAACAAAATAATCCTCTTATTGGAATATTTTCTATCATTTCTGATATCCCATATTTTCCGAGCTTGGCTCCTGGCGCTTGTATATCTACAGTGTGAGTACTAAGTAATAAAAAGCGGGGAAGGTGGAAATAAGAAATAAGAAGTATTTACACAATAAACAAAGATCAATGTCTGTGCCGGGGAGGGTATCGTCGCCAAGGTCAGTGATCAGTGTGTCGCAGAAGAAGGATATGTTACAGTATATATACACCTGGATAATCCGTGTAGGCCAAGTAACAATACACCAGTAGACAGAGAGAGGGGACGTTGTCTTCATTAAAAGGGAGATAAGTAGGGGGGGAGTGGAAACGTAATCAAGGGTAATTTTGAGAAAATAAGAAGTGATGTATTGTGTTTCGTGCGGCGTCCGGGGAGTGCGGCTGATGATGCGATAAGGTTGTAAAGACCCTTCGTTCAGAAGGTAGCCGTCAGCGATGACATGAACGTGGAAAATTCGATGTCGACACAATTGAGCTCCGGTTTGCTAGGATATTCGAAAGAAAACTGATCTTTCGAGAACGGGACGAAATCCGGCTGAGCAAAGGAGATGGATGGATTTAGTTGATGGAAAACGTCCAGGCCAGCTGAGTACGATTGTCCACATGGCGCTACACCATGTTGATTTGGAGCGTAGCTTCGAAGTCCATATGAATCGATAGTGAGGGGGTCCTCCAGACTTGCACAGTCGAAAGAGGGCGAGGGCGAGAGCGAGAGCGTCTGTGGTGTAGATGGTAAACTGGGCTGAGGAGATGAAGATGGCGTCCACTCGTTGTAAGCCACATCGAAGTAAGAGGGGGTGGATGCTCGACCATCGATTGGGGAACTGGGATAGCTGGCCATGTTGGTGCTGCCTGATAGCATCGAATCTCCAAACTCCATATCAAACGCGAAGGGGTCAAGAATCTGTCAATCGTCATCAACCTGTGAATATCGTCGACTCGATGATCAAACAACTTACATATGAGGGTTGGGGCTTGAGGGGGAACGAATAACTTAGGGACGAGTCGAAGGAAGACGATGCGGATAGATCGGGGGAGCTGTGGGAGACGACCAACGGGTTTGGCGCTTGATGGAGCTCATGTGACTCTATCGAGTTAGCCTCCTTCTTGAAATCAGACAGCTCGAATGAAGGCTGGCTACTTGTAGATCGCATGCGTCTAGAAGGTAGCGATGACGGTATGAGGAATGGCTGCTTCAGCTTGTCGTCGTCGATGGGCGCAGATGATGATCGGCGGAATGAGCGAGCGGTGATGGGTGTCTCGAAGCGCGTAACGATCTCGGGCACGTGGGTACGATCAAATTCCTGGATAGCGGCGTCCAGCTCTGCCCCCTTCTTCCCCTCTACAAGGAGCTCGGCGATCTTTGCGCATCGCTTTAGATCCTTGGGCTCTACTTCTCGTACCTTTCTCTTTTCTGCACCCCCTTTGGCTTTCGAGTGAGACGGCCGGAAAGCGTACTGCGGCCACTTCTTGCGATGCTCCTCCAAAGCCTTCTTCGCCTTTGCATGCCAGATCTGCCGCTCTTCGTGGGGCATGTTTTGCCAGGTAAGACCGATGATCTTGGATAGGGTGCTGTGATTGGTCTCGACCTCGCTCGAGACGTGCTGGCTCTTGATAAACGATGATCGGAAGAGAATGAAGGCGTTGGGGGGGCGGGGGATGTGGTCTTCACCACGCTTTCTACTGTGGGTGGAACGGCGGGGGGGACATTCGGAAGGGTTGGTGGGGAAGAGGGATGCCTCAGAGGAGGCATCTGCGGCGTGGGGGGGATCGTTGAATGTAACCGGAGTGACGTTCGGCGCAAAGGCAATGCTCTGATGGGACACAGACTCTGCAGGGACAGTCCATGTAAGCTGAGCGCCTAAGTTATCATGGATCAATGACCCCCTCCGATATAGGTGACTGCAGCACATACCGTTCTGGCACACATGGGATGGTTTCCGTGATCTCGCTGCAGGCATGGTGGAGACGAAGGTATCGCAAACGAGTGGGAGTGCGGGGGAGGGCGCAACGAGCGAGGGATGTCCGGACTCGGGAACCACGAGGCAGGGAAGTCGAGACGGGCTGATTTATACGACTGAGGCCTCTGTTCTGATAACTGGCGTCCGCTCGACATTAATATTTGCTTCCGATGCCAGCCAAATAAATAAATAAAATTAATTTAGATCAATCTCACACATTTGGTAATCCTGGCCCAGATCCGTCTCGTCGGAGATCTAATCTTCAGCCACTACCTTCCCACGATCTCATTCGCCTTTTTCGGCATCTTTCTAGGTTTGCTACCGTGTCCCTCCTCGGAGCTATTCTGGCCTTTCTCGCAGATTTTTGGCGCCATTTTTGGGATGGACGGACTACCGTCGGTGTGCGCGAAGTGGATGTCTGACCGACAATCAGCCAACGCAGTCCTCTATGGCGACTTTGAATGCTGCGCCATGACGACAGGATGTCCACACAGTTCATTTCACTGCCGCAGCGCTCGTTCGTTATCGTTGTACTTGCCATTATCGGGGTGTGTTATTCCCTCGATTTAGCCTCTGCAACCGGTAAGTATCAGCTTAGACAGCCTTATCTAGCATTCTCGGGCCCGACTTCTAGTTGTGCTACCCAGGGACAAAGAGAGCCTCCTACTGCAAGGGGCATTCGCACGTTTATTGATCAAAAAGGCCAAAGTTAACTGAACAACATCGCAGCGCCTCATCCAGCGACTGTAAACAATTATCGCATTGCTCTCGTCCACACATACGCCCACCAATTCTCTAATCCATCCTAGTAGCATTTTGCAAAGTCTCGGATTCTCGGATGCAAAATCCCCATATCACTTTGGTACCCAACGGATCAGAAGAGTTTCGGCGATATTTGATGACAAATCCTTCCATTCCTATCAATCCTCTGCTCATGCGTCCGCAAGGAGACCTGGCACTACACCCCCTGAGGCCAGGAACCTCGTCTATCAAGGTTCCATCTATAGAGTCGATCACGCTGCCCACTGACTCTTCACAGATTCCGCGGAGGAGAATGTCAGTCCTTAGCTCTTGGTCTGTGCCACTCCACTTGCCACTGATCGAGCTGTCCGCCTTTCTCCTGACAACGCCCTTGTTTAGCGTCACGGTCCACCGCTGGTAGCACGCGATTTCTTCCACTATAAACATTTTCGGTGGCTCTTGTCATTTCTAATTCCTCGCTAAGGAAGTGCAGTTGTAAGGGCCTTACAATTAGCCCTGTTTCTAGTTCAGAAAAGAGCCCTCATAAACATTGAAAAAAAGTATATCACAAAGTCTATCTTCCGGCGTTTTCTTTCTCCGGAGCCTCCTCCTGTACCACGTCATACTATCCTCGGAATCTCCTCTCGATGATTGTCGCACACGTCTGAGGTCTGGACATCGCGCCCTTATGGGTTAGTCCGTCGTGAGGTGATCTTCCGATCTACACACATGTCTTCATATGTCTCCTTAGATCGGTAACCTCGTGATTTGGTGCGTATTCGCTTCTCGACAGCAGGAGTCATCTGCAGCCACAGCTGTGCTGCGTTCGGAGCCCGCGGATCCAGAGAAAAGTCATCGCTAGTGGCGAGAGGGACCTCCTTCATACTTTGCAATGAATCTTGCTGTCACGATCAAGACCCTAGCTCAAGCTTTAACGTCGTAAGTATTAATCTCCCCTTAGTGCCGGCGGAGCCACTTTGTGATCGCGAGGCATACATACGCCATCCCATTGCGACCCTTGTATTTTCGAGTCGAAATTTTATCACCCTCATTTTACCATCCGAGGGAATAACCCTGTTCGAAACATAGTGCTAAGCCGTCAAGGCTTTGACGGATCAGTAACGTCCTGCCTCAGTCTCAGCCTGTCCTCATCGGCCACCCATTCTCATGCACCAACCACCTACGCTGGAATGAGAACAAAGATCAGAGAAGCCGCTTTGACGCTACCCCGCACGTCTTCACTGCAGCGTTCATGACCGTCAATTGCTTCGCCACTATCACGACAGTGCCTTTGGGCGGACTTCACGTTCTCCGCCGGCCTCACCATCACTTGCGCTTTCTTTCACAACCACAAACCTTCGACCCGAATGGCGACTAAGACCAAGTACTACATCAAGCCATGCATGATGAACACAGATACAGTCACAGCTACACACGGCCCCTGCCTTGTTCCTGCACTATATGGAACACTGGACATGGGTAAGTGCTTGTACGCGTACGGTACCCCTATTTCATTCCCGTGTTTTGTTGCGGCAGCCTTGTCGGTCGTCGTCGTGGAGCATCCAGGCCGGCATTTTATGTAGTGACCGGTACCCCCATAGTCCATGTTCAAGACCTAATTGATGACCCTCCGTGTATAGCGGCATTTCTAGAACAGATTGATCCCGCATCGGCAGCCGTGGTCACCTGCGCCCAAGTTGGATGATACCATTGGTGGAGACACTAATCTATCCGCGAACATCACTCCAGGCCAATCTTTCCGAAGATAGCTATGTGGGCCGGTCTCATCCACTGAACCATGTATGACTGACATTAGACAGGCCGCCGCCAACTAGAAATACTTATGGAGAAGTCTCGAAACAAAGTTGAATCGGCCCGTGTGTCCGTCCGTCGCCATTGTACATCGCGCGCCCACACATCTTGTTCTCACTGTGTGTACGACAATAGGAGCGTTTATCACTGGCATGTCTGATGGCAAATGTCCAGCAGTGATCACGAGTGCTACTCTTCTTCGGAAAGCTGGTGATGGACTTCTCCGTACGACAAACTCTCAATTGTAACGAAACTTTGGAATGATTCCTTTGGCCTTCATATTGATCAAGCTTCAAACCCGTGACTAGCTGTTATCACAAGGATAATGAATGACGCACTCCATCCTCTTCTAGCAAACTTCGGCCGCCTTCACAGCATATTACCAGGTCTCAGGCTTTCGGGAGCCAGAACGAGTTCTCGGGTTGTCTAAGACCATCTTGTCGTAAAGTTCCGTTCCGTGTGTCCACTCACTTGCGCCGAAACCTAACTTACTGTTCGTACTCCAAAGTTCGAATAAGGGCAAGCTCTATGTGCCCCGCCAAATATCACGCTGTTCCTGTGTCCCGTGACACTTAACAAGGGTGTGAGTGGGTCCACTGTGGATCACTAACGCCGAAGGATGCACTGCTGGCCGCCGGGAACAAGGTTCCATGAGAGACCACCATACTTGATATATCTGATATAGCGGCACTGATCGCTGTTCATACTACTCAGTGCTTCGAGAAGTTAGCAGTGTCTAGATCAAGTCCCACGTTCAGCACATATCTCTCCGCGCCTCACTCTTATCTTGGCGATCAGGCGATTCTAAAGTACGAGATGGCCAGTTATCTTACGCCGCGATCAGCTCCTTATAGGGGTGCTGCTCTCGTACATACTCATATATCCCTGTACCGGCATGCACACCGAAGGCAGCCAAAGTTTGCGGCACCGCAAGCCAGTGGTCACTTGATGATCCACTAAACACTGGCGGCAGATGGCGGCCTGCGTCAATCAAGGGAGTTGAGCGGCAGATAACGGGGCATCTCGTTGGGTGTAGTCGCCGAGTCTTCGAGCTATTCTTCGTGAAAACCTGGTAACTGAGCGGTCGGATGGATGGGATGGATAAGCCTGCATACCCGAACTTCGTACCAAGGGTTGTACCGGTGCCCACCAGCTATCTTTGTAGATATGGTGACCGTAGCCATAATTGGTCTGGTACAACATGAGTTCCATTAGGCCAACGAATCAAGACGAATGGAGCTCAAGAGTATTGTAAAACGTAAGGAGTTACTGCCCAACCCTGCATTGAAGACATGAACAATGTTACATGGGTGCAAAGCGCCGAGGTGATCCCTTTTTTTCCATGCCATCTAGAATGAACGTGGGTGTTGTTTCGAGGTCAAGGTGCCAATCACCTAACGATTCTAGAGATCACGAAACCTGGCCGGCCACACAGCATGGCATATTTACCAACTGGGTGGTAGCACAGTATCATAAGAAATGTCACTGACACATACTGAGCAAAGTCGTTTTTTTTTGCTTCCGTCATGTAAGGTGTAAAACGGTTATGGCACTAACCAACTAAGGAGATCAAGCTCCATCCTTTGCTATTGCGCCGCAGAGTCGATCGATCAAGTGGATGGACGGGTGACAAATGATGATGATAAAAGCAGGATCGCGGGGTGATGGATTAGAGGGCAGCCGCGGAATCAAGCTCTTTGACCCGTACTGCCACTGCACGGAAGACATACCAAGTTGGATATATGACGGAAAAAAGCTCCATCTGTCGTAGTCCTTGCGCCCTCCGAGATCTCGGGAGGCGAAACCTAATGCGCCGTGGCTCATATCAGTGATTGCGTTCGCCGTCCGAACCGTTGAGCGGGTCCACCCGCGCATTTGAATGCCTGGAGCAGAAGCGAAGTTGTCTTCGAGAGGAAGCCCTACACACGTGACCGTATCAGGCTAGAATTTATTTGTAAGTCACTGGTTACTGTTCGCTTTCAAGTTTCCACGCCTGCTGCCAGGAAATTCAACAAGGAGCTATAGATGCCAATACCTAGGGGAGTATTCCCTAGGTGGTTGCGGTGACTACTGCTCAAGAACGTGACGTTGTTCTTCGATCACGCAGATCTGTCGGTTCCACTCTACTGGAAACCTCTAGACACCGGCGGTACATATGCCACAGCATGCCACTTGAATCCAGAGTCTATCACAAAGTACTTGAGATTGAGGGGCGCCTCATGTGGTAAGGCTTTTTCGTCTGACAGGTGCCTTTGTATTTCGTAACTCCGATGCCAGTCAGCTTGGAAGTAAAAGCTGTTCAGCTTTCCAAATTTCTCAGACGACCGCACGCGCAGTGCGGCAAGGATACCAGGCTTCCGTGTACTTGTTCCCCATGGTTACAAGGCTTCGACTCCGACTATTCTGCGGCTTCGAAAGGACGGTGTACCGACGGAATACCGACGCAACAAGGTACGCATGGTGGGAAGTCACCTCTGGTTTTAAAGTACAGAGGTACTTGGAATTGCTCGGCGCTCGCCACATTGTCTGGCGTCCTCTAAATCCGAGCCTCCGAGGATATGGATGTCAGGGGCGCTAGCCCACTCGCTGGGTCCCTGCCAGGCTCGATTTGGATCGTTGGATACGGAAACGTGCGCGTTCTCTCCTGTCAGTTCGAACACCAAAATTTTAGTACGAGACAAGAATTTTCAAGGAGAGACTTCTCACCGTGGAGCGAATTCGGAAGAAAGCGAGTAAGCCAATATCGTTACCCTGACCTATTTCCACCCTACGGCATACTGTCTTTTCGTTGACAACACGGCACGAGAAATGACACGCAGGTGGTTCAACACGACACGTTGCACAACGTTTGGACGAATTTGTCACAGGAACTGCACTCAGACATTCTATGATAAGGGGAACAAGAGATCCACGTTTGTAGCAGTAAATACCAACCTATATTGCACTTGGTTCATCTATCTTGACTCATATGCTCCACGCAGGTGAGTTGTAACGCACATTTGTTACATAGGTCTTGTGGGGATAAACGCGATTTCATTTGGGAAGAACCTCACTCGGACCCATTACATGCCCTGCGAAGGCTTTTTCTTCCATCTTATAAGCTTCCTCGGCGACGGAGGGGGAGAGTCCCATTATCTGCTTCTTGTTCTTCTCTTTCTTCAGCGATACTTGCAACTCATCCAGGGGCATGTCATCCTTTATGTCTGACAGTAACTTTTGGGAGTTCACGTTTGGTCCTCGTCCTTATCCCCGATGAAGTCCGTTTCTGATTCATAGTCACTTCCCTCACCTGATTCGACTTCATCCTCGCCTTCGTCGGCGCCCCCTTCATACTCATTAGGGTTATGGCCAGATATTAGAAAGCCATCTTCCTCGTAATTGTCATCGGACCCTCCTGCAGAACCCTGATCATCGTCTCAAGGTCCAATAGCTTCGCCACACGAATTTTGAACAACAGGTGGCTGGTACTGTGTCCTGGGCCGCTGTTTCGCACGAGACTTTTCCAGGAGATATCAAATCTTTCAACCTCCAGTACTGTACACAGTCAGTATGTTTCAAAATATGCTCATGAACTGAAGAGAAATAGTTCCGTTTTGCAGGATCAAGAATAGATTGTATGAATTTCGGACCCTTTTAACGTGTAACCCCTGTAACGCTGGCGTAGTCTCTTAGACTCTCTAGATCTTCTGGAAAGGCGCTCTCTAGTGTCAGGATTTTGTAGCTCCTCGGCAACTTCTGCGATGCATGAAAATGCAAACTTTAGTGTCTACCGGCTGCACTGCATTGGCTCGTACATCTGTACTATTGGACACCTGTGGGGGACTTCTCCAGCGTCCTAAGATGCCCCGCAGTTCTTCGCTTACCATCAGCATGACACTGCCGCCGCCGCCGACCATTACCTTGACCATCAACCACCAGCGTCGCCGACGTTGACCCCCACCACCCCCACCAAGGCGTCACGACAACGACGCTACGATGCACACGGCCAGTGCCACGGCAACACGACATCAGCGACGGTGACGGCGACGAGAGGACGTGACGCACGCGGTCAGTGCTACGGCGGCAAGACGTTGACGACAGCAACGGCGACGAGAGGTCGCAGGGCATGCACATGACCAGTACGACGACGACGGCCAATGCGCGTGCATGGGACGGCGGCGACGGTGCCGATGACAACCACGATGTGATACGCATGACTAGTACCATGGCGGCACGACAAACGCCGACCACCACCACCCTCAATGAACGACAATGTAACGACAATGAGGAGGCACACAGCAGCGACGATGTCGACGAGGTGGCGCACATGGCCAGTACCACGGCGACAGCAACGACGACGACGTTACTGATTCGTCAAAGCGGCTTAGGCCCCGACCAAGGCATCTTGCACTTGATCCACACCTAGACATCAATGCACAATGCCCCGTGCACATTGTTAGCATAGCTTGACTGTCACAGGCGACTCTGGAGCTAACAACACTCCCAGAATTTATTGCCGAGAGGACAAACATTCTACGGCACCTCGTCCCTCGAATACCTTAGAAAGTTAAGAGCACCGGACGCTGATTCATTCTTACCTTGTAGAGTGAGAGTACCAGCGTGATTTTTCCGTGCTTTTAGCTTCAGATGGACAAACAGCTTGAGCCGTCGACACCGCAGCTGACCGCAGAATCGACACCTTCAACATAGAGGACTTCAAAAAAAAAACATAAAGCCTAGAAAATTTCATAATCTCAACTTAGCAGGAAGGGTTAGGGTTAAGTCACACGCCGGAGTATATGTCGGACATATATGTGACACAATTGCAATTGAACGAACACATTCGTTCCTTCCATGCCGCTCATCGCTCGAGAGCGGCCAAGTTAGATCCCGCCCTATGCTACTAGGCACTGCGGGCCTTCTCAGTGCTTTGACTCCCCGTTGTTTTAGCTTTGATCTTATTGTAAGTACCTTTGTAGCTACTTTGTTGAATGTTCGCTCGGGCATCGAGCCACTCGCGCTTTGACGTCTGTACAATTCTTATAGCGCCTGTAGCGAGCTGCAACAATCCGATTTCCCCTAGTTTCCGCCGTATCAACGCTCCGAGCCTCCAATCTAAGCATCCATCAAGTACAGTTCTCCGTCTACAGCGTCCAGTACTAGTCACCTCTACTTCTCACCCTTCCGTCCTTGAACACCCGAACCCGTGCCTTCCCCTACACCGCTAGGTTCACATACAACCATAGGCAAAGCCACGTCTCCAACAACAGTGAACACTGGTCCACTCTGTCATTGAATGTCAGTGCTAACATCCATAGCAGTACCAATTGAACGCCATGGATGAACTCGCACAGGCACGAGTCGAGTTGACTCTACTAGAGGAAAAGGCACGAGAACTTCTCAAACAACTGTTGGACGTCCGTGCCACCATTACTACGCAGCGAGCCAAGATCGATGAACTCAGTCGAACAAGCCTGAGATCAAGCATAATCAATCGACTTCCCACTGAAATATTGGTGTTCATCCTCGACCTTGACGTCCACACTCACCAAGATCCTGAGCGGAAGCAGAATTTGGCTGGTGTATGTCAGCGATGGCGCGATGTCATACTACAAACTTCATGCTTCTGGTCGACCATCTATGTGGCATCCAACGCATCTTCGTTAAACACGCATCTGGAAAGGAGTCGTGGAACCCTCCTTGACATTGTCATCGAAGGTGGACTATTCTCTCAACCAAGGCATCTTGCACTTCTCCCAGGCTTGGACATTGTTATGGCTTGTGCACATCGCTGGCGTAGCCTGTTGGTCGCTACCACTGATTATTACCCTGATGATCAGGACGAAGAATTTGGTCAAAAGCTGCTCACGGAATTCATTGCCGACAGGATTAATCACTTGCATTTTCCTTCTCTCCAAAGCGTCACCATTTCTTCACTTTGTGATCTCGGATATCTGGACTTCCTTTCTATAACTCGTGCCCCAGCTCTCGAACATCTCGAACTCGACGAGTTTATAACTATCCGCGACATTATCAACCCAGTCGCCATGCTAAAGACCCTCAAGCTGAATTTCCAGAAGGGTATCGTCATAGATTATCTATCATGCTGGAGTCTGGTCCCAACTCAGGCATTGACCAAGCTCTCACTTGCCGGGGAGACAAAGCCGTTCTCGCTTGAGCCAAACAGCCTTCACTTCCCATCTCTTATGTCGCTTGAAATGGTCGATGTCACCAAGACAAGGCAATTCCTGGATGCAATTGTTGCACCTAATCTTGAGCACTATACTTCTTCACATTGTGGCGACTCACCCTCTGTCGCATTCAGGGGATTTGGCTCCAAATTCATCAATGTCCGCCAGTTGTCCTTTTCTCGTTCCAACATGATGGGCATGCCTGACCTGCTAGTTGGCGATGCCACAAGTCTTTGCGAGGCATTCCCTGGTGTTCATCATGTAGAACTGACCGGGGAGGATTGGCCTTACCTTTTCGACCCTTCGCCGATCCGAACCGAACCTGACCCTAATTCTCATATTCGGTATCCTGTGGATCTCTGGACTGAACTGGAGAGCTTGACTTTCAATGGGCTACATTCTGAATGGCTGGAGCCTGATCAGCTCACGGCTTGGCTTGTCCATCGACGAGCATTAAGTCTACAGCAATTGCATGTGAAAGTAAAAGGACCTTATCAAAGTAACGATGTTCAAGGCGTTGACCAACGTTCTATTCGGGTGTATGAACGTTTGAAAGAGAACTGTATTTTGGAGTTGGATGGTTTTCCGTTTCCGATGATGGACTTCCCTTGGCCAGGGGATTCTTCGTCAGGAGGGGTAAGTTCATTCCATATGACTAGCATTGGCAACTCAACAGACTTGGATTTAGCATTCACTAGGGCTAATAAGGCTTCTGGATGAGGTTGCCGCAACCTTCTTAGCTGGAGGTACTTGTCATGGCTGGGCATAGTGTACTAGTTCCCATTCTTGTAGCACGATGACCGCGACAATTTGTACCGTTCACAATTTCTTACTGTGACATCTGTCCTGCTATGTAATTTTTATCACTTTAGAGATTTGGACAAAGGAAGCGAGATCGACTGCACAGTGTCTACCTTCAGGGTGTTACTGTATGAATGATGCGCAACGCACAGAGACACACAGTGAAAACGGGAGAGTAACGCGTGTTGTTAAGGATGAATAGTATACCTACAGCATAGCGAGTCATGCTACCGATGACATACCCCCAGAATTCCCTCTTAAATGACACTGACCAGGACCAGCCTATCACTTCGTCTGAGAAGCAGGACGCTTACATAGCAACGATCACCATCCCTGCCAATACACGTGCATAGGATAATCGTGGGCAGCTTGAGCACACAGTAACTCCAAGACTCGACACGCGATGCAGTTACTTTCGTGGAGTCTATCCGCCTTGCTGCAGGTGCCTCTGAGGACCCAGCGGCAGAGGATTTCGTTTTAGCCGCGGCTTTTTGCACTATTTGCGTGTGCGGTCGAGTCAAGAAGACGAGCGACTGTATGCACGTCGAAGCGAGTGATGAAAACTACAAAGAAAGGTAGAGAAGGAGTATTATGGGGTCTAAATGAAGATCATATCAGCTGGCATAAACAGGTATAAACACACACTAGTAGATGCCTAGAGCTCTGAGCTTCCGAGCCTGGGCCTGAGGCCTGAAGCTTGATGGGCCTACGCCATATGCTCGACCAGCGTCAGCACGGTCAACGTCTTCCCCCGAGGGGCTTGGTTCGGTAAATCAACTCTTCCGCTGGTCCCACCGCAGCCGCCGACAGAACGCAAGTACACTAGTCCCCGTTCGGTTAAGCTTTTTCGTAAACCTCGTCACCATCCAATCGGAGTGCTTTCTCAGTACTTATGCAAGCGTGAGGTATACTATGCTGTACAACTTCGGCGCCATGGTCAGTCGGCAGTCACAGAAAAGTCACAGAAAAGTCACGGATAGTCACGGGTGCCGAATGCAAACTCTGCTCGGCACGACTATGAGACTGTGTAACTACGAATTATATTGGCTAAACTGTACTAGGTAGACAGAAAGGCCTGAATGTCAGTATTTACACTGGACTGTGGCTGCCCGTCCAACGAGTGGGAATCTTGAGCGAGGAGAGCGGGTCCGTGATACGAAATTCAATGCTTCCGATATGTGGGATGGAGTATTTTGAGTCGGTGCGGAAAGTTGGGCGCGTGCTTCCACTCCAGCTTGGGACAGCGCCGAAAAAAAACACCAGTCAAGTCAACGAAGACATCCTCTTGTGCAGATGTCAATATCAGCTGTTTCTATTGTACTTCTTTACAGGCGTGGTGAGTTCCCCACTGGCAGTCACTAAGATTTGTACGAGATACCTGAAGAAGGTCACACTGCATCAGGAAAAACCCTTTGCTATGTAGCATAGCCACTAAGGTACCAAGCCTATTAGAGGCTCGATTGTAATATATCGCATCAGGCATTTGATATGGAGCGCTATCGAGCTGTCACCGTGTGACAGATAGCTCAGGGCTGCCACTATTGCTGACAGCATTGTCCTGATAGCTCTCCATAGTCTTTGTAGCCCAGGTTCACGCTATGCGTCCTCGAGAGTCTAGGTAGTCTACATTGCCAACCTTACATTACTATTTACTTAACAAGACACAAGCACTTGACTATAATTGGAGCAACAGAAAGACTAATCACTTAAGGCCACAAACGTATCTAAGTCAATGTAGGAGTTAATATGAAAGGCGCTCGCCATCTCCAGCACATTATCAGACGTCCAATCTGAACCAATTTTCCTTCCGCACTGGGCTTGAAGATGACAAGGGCGCGCGATGCGATCCACACTGATCACTGACACATTACGCCGGTGGTTGCGTGTCGAACAGGTGACAATAAACTGGCCAGATATCGGATCGCGGCGACGGAGTGACGTGAACCATTCAACGTACGCCAGCGGGTGCGGGTAAAGGCCGAGGTGATCCGGAAGCTTGAAAATGAGACGCACTTGCGCGACACGGATCGCTGAAATGTTTGTCAGCGCACACTGGCCACATCGACGAGGCCGGGTACATACCATCAGGCCCCAAAAACTCTCCCGGCTGATGTCCTTCATCCCACACAAACACAGTATCGAATCTTGCGGGGGACTCAGCCTTGCGTCCACAAGCGGCGACCTTCGGCTTGGCACGAATCTTTTTCCAGCTACAGTCGTGTCCGGTAACCACACTAGGTCCGCTTGCGACGTATAGTTGATTAAACACGTCGAATTCATCCGTTTCTTTGGGGAATACAACTGAGTCTCGAGTCGTGCGGGAGTTGAGAAAATGCTTGAGTGCCGCAAGGAAGTCGGGCGCTTTGTAGTCGCTGTGTATTTGCTGAACGGACACCCCGCGCCAAGAAGGGGATTTCGCCACTTTGTAGTGGGCTGTCGCTAGCACAAGAACGTCCTTCAATAACTAGCACGAATGCAGCAAATACTACATACCTGAGAGCTGCCGCGCAGCAAGATGATCCGAGGTGTCCTCACCCAGACAGACATCCTCCTCAGAGTCTGTTTCTGAACCATCCGTCCCTCCGCCCAAGTTTCCAAGGACGGCGTCCATGCTCGCAGACCTCTTAAGTTGCCTCCAGGTGTGGTAAGTGGTCTTGTGATGTATGGCCTCTTGGCGTTGAAGCCACAAGGCCATTTGTTCGATGTAATCACGTTTGTTACTGGCTCGGTAGGCGTCCTTAGCGTAGTCGATGTGGAGGCGTTCAGGGTATTCGGTGTTGTATCCGTCAGCGCTGCCGAGCGCTCGGATAGAGGATACGTAGTGCACGAGGGAGTGGATCTTGGGAACGTTGAAATGGTCGCGTATGCCGAGCGTCACGAGGACGTCTTTATGCGTGTGGAACAGACTAAGGCTGTCCTGCATAGCCGCGAGAGTCTTGTCTGTGTGTTGTTGGAATTGCGCGTGGTAGATGAAGGAGAGCAGTGAGCGAGCCATCACTAGAATATTGTCTTCGGCCGCACCGGATAAGAGTCCTACGAATACCCTCTCCATCTCCTTGTGCTCCGTGCCTGTCCATTGTGAGACCGTAGAAATTCCTTTCTTGAAGTGTCGAAGCCCTGGGTATTGACTCACGGCCTGAAAGCGCGTGTCCATTTCCTTCTCGCCGACTACGCCCAAGCACCACTGCAGTAGGTGGTCGTGGAATATGCCCTTATGGAGCTGATGGAGGATATCGGGTGTGATGCAGGCAAAGATGTCGGTGAAGGGAAGGTTTTTCCAAAATGGTTCGTAGACTGGGCGCAAACCTTCCATATCAAACTTTCTTCAAGGTCTTCAATGTATCCTCCATACTGCGGCACGCGCTTTCTTCGAGGTCGCCACGGTTCTCGGATTTGACCAGGCAGCGAGGGCAACGACTTTCCTTGTTGCAAGCCACCAGACACTGCTCTGGAAAGTCGGCGATGTAGGCAGCAAGAATCGGATGTACTCGACGCATGCATCCGTCAGCGCAAACCATATCCTTCCCTCGACGACCCGCATCGGCCAGAGGATTCAACAGCAAGGACATCGCATAGTGGAATAGGCGGTGTCCTGCCTCAGAGCGGGATTTCTTGTGGAAACACTCCAGTTTGGACACAGGTAAGTAACCGATTAGGATCGTTGCATGGGCTGACACTCGTCTCCGGACGTCTTTCGAGATATTCCCTATAGTTAGGTATACTGGCCAGGCTTTCTTGTCCCCACTGAACACTGACAGCGACGTTTTATCGGAGGACAAGATCACTGGCGCTACCACCGCACCCTGTGGCAATTTTCCCTGTGCATCACTGTCGGCTTGGCCGTTCTTTCACAATCGGCGGTAAGTACTCACTTGTGTCTCCCACCACCACTCACCCGTCCACATCTCGTCATAGATCCGGTTCTGTCCCTTTGCATCGGCATACGCACGCTCTGGCACATACGCCATCATATCGCGTAGGGCGGGGTTCCCAATCAGTTGCTCGACACATTCCACGGGATCCCTTCGCCACAATTCTAACGTTTCCTGTTTGCAGGCCCCATCCTCACCCACTATGTCTCCTTCGACACTGATCGTCTCACATGTCCAAGCGGGGCCGGTATATAATGAATCAACATACTTGAGGAAGGAGCGCGCGTTCTCGAACGAAACGCCACTCTTCCGCATCTACAAGTCACCACTCAGCATCGAGAAGGTGAGTGTATTTTTATTTGCTTACATGGGATAACTTCAGCAGCTCATCTGTCTTCGCTTGCCCGAGGTTTTTCATCAAAAAGCGTGCAAGCTCCCATTCGTCTTCATCGCGGAAAGGCGCCCATTCGCTCTCACCCTTTTCTAGCTCTGCTGCTTCTATAGACTCGAATACGGTCTTCTTCTTGCCAAGGATCGTAGCGGCGGCATGCGGGTACTGTTCTGTGAAGCGTCCCGAGGATGGCCAGCAACGTGAGTCTTCATCGGCTTCCTCCACTCGCGCCCGCTTTGATGGCCGTTCGGAGAGATCAGGTGGCCCAGGATCGACATCAGCATGATCCGGATGAACCAGGTGTCCATCTGGAACATCAAGAGGATCCTGGGGATTATCCGCACCATCAAAAGTGCTCTCCCATTCGTATGGATAGCCCGGTGTGTCGTTATCTGCCTGTTCTGTAGGCTGATCGTCCATGTCATTCAATACAGTAAACTTCGTCCGTTCCAGGAGCTTGGTCCACTGATCGCGACATCCAGGTGACTGGGCAATATGCCGTTTGATCCCTGCCTCCGTGGCTACGGGCTTCAAGCAATAGTTGCAGCAGAGGGGGGGCATGGTATGGTAGGTCGGTCGGTCAGCGGTCAGTCATTCAGCCGCCTCTGTCCCAATGTCTCACTCATTGATCTCCTTGACAGTTGGCAATATACTGGATCGTCGCATGCAGTCTACGGACGGGTAGGTGGGGCTGCATGTCAACCAAATACGTGCCTTTATTTTACAGACTAACCCATGACCACGTCGCGATGCGCGTTCGTGGCACGACTGTTTGTTGATTTCTACAAACAAACCATATGCAAACAGCAGGTTTAAATAGTTTGGGTCCCGCCATTGATCGTTCCCAACCCCCCACCTAACCCATCGTAGATTCCAGCTGTCCACTCCCAGCTCTAGTTCCCATGCAAGCCTCAACCCACGGACTCTATCGCCAAGCTGACAAAGAGAACCATAGAGGTCAGTCTGCCAAACAACATTGCAGGTCGTCACTGACTTGTGTTCCCCCCCGCTCAAAAAAAAAGAAGATTCTAGTGGTCGTGTTCGCCGACCATCTGAAAAAATCAGGCAGGCAGTGCATGAACGCGAAGAAACGGTCCAACGTTGCGATGCCAAGGCCCAGAGGGAACGTGAACGCCGCCGCTGCCGTGCCTTACTTGACGAAGGGAGTGAGAACGAAGATGATGAGAGCGATGAAGGGGGAGGCATCGAGGAAGACGAAGACGATGACGATGAAGACGAAGGTGGTGGCGGTCCGGTAGGTCATCCCAACTTTCCTTGTGTGCCGCTCAGACTGCAAATCATATCCAGTTTAGAAGCCAACCCGTCCCCACCAAGCTTAGTGCGCTGCCCAGGCAGCCCCTCACCTACAACACCCACAAAGTGCCCAAGGTGGTTACTGGCAACGTTCCTGACCGCAACGCTGAAGTGAGTGCCATCTAGTATTTATGGTCAAAATATATTCTTATCAGGGACAGGGGGAACAATCTTTCTTAGACGATGAAGACGCGGGACCGACTGCGACAGACTTTGCGTCGGAATGACAGATCGTCAAGCACAAGAAGAATAGGCGTGTTGAACACACGAGCTCCCAAGATATGGTAACAGACTCTACCAACCGGTGAGTCATATTTTCATCGATCCTCCAAACTAATACCTCAGTCGACATAGGAGTGATGTCCGTGCCAAGAGGCGACGGGAACCCATTGAAGAAGACGGTCCAGAAACGACCATTGTCAAGGCACAAAAACTCACCGAGCACGAAGGCCGTCCACGCGCCAGGGACTATGATGATGTCACCCAAGAGTTCGTGCTCGCAGCCATTGGAGACTACCGGGCACGTCTGTGTGCCGAGGGTCCTATGCCTGACCATGCGCAAGAGACTGCCCTGCTGAACGCGTCTTGGGACAAGGCCACTCAGACCACGGGCATTAATCTTGTGTGCACCCTCCAGCTCTCCAAACTCGTAAGTGTTTTACTGGCCGTCTCGATATACTACTACCTATGTGATATAGATTATCAACCGTGGATCGCAAGTTCGCGGCGAGCTCAAGGCCAAGCTCCACCCTCTAGTCGAAGTTGTGTTCAATTTCCACAGCAGCCAAACTAAATTGGCGATCAAGAAGAATCGCGCGTTAGCGGAAGAACTAAAAGAGGGTGCTAGCTTCGCGTTCAAGGTTTGATATGCCGTTGGGCATGCTGGTTGTAATTACTGATATCTTGTAAACAGCATAGGGCGCTCCTGCAAGACGAGCGTCGCGGCTTTCTCAAGGCGCCAATCATACAGAAGGTTATCAATACCATGTGGTTCGCAAACAAGAGTGATGAAGGCATCAAGCACCATACCTGGTTCAAGCCATTCCCTCGGCCCACTCTTGCACTTGTGCTGGCGGCAGTAAGTGTCGTTCTCAACATTTGTCCCTGCGTTGTTCGTTGCTGATGTCACGGCTTATTAGATTGAGTGCTGCATAGACGAGTGGATGACTGGCACGCGTTCGGACATTGCTTTTACAGTTCATGACTACCGTGGCATATATGAGTCCCACTTGAAGTGTCTGCAAGAATTTGACGAGGCCACGAAGGAGTATGGCGTTCTCAAGGGCATTTGCGCAAGGATCTATGAGGATGGACGGTGAGTGCATAGTCCGCATCAATTACAGTTGCTGACTGTATAGCTAGTGTCCATTCGGGAGCGCCTGCTCTCACCACGGCACCTCAGAACGTGGTGTCGGCGCAAATCATTGCAGCCGCAATCAAGGAACACCAGGAGGGGTCAACAACAGAGGACGAGTCAGATTGAATAATGTAGCTAGCTGTGTCGAGCATGGTTGGCGCAAAATGAATTATATTGAATTTTGTACTGCATACATATTGCCTGATTAAGAAACAGAGACTATGTTGTGCTATACTGGTGTGATAGCAAAATGGCAATGGAAGTATACCAATGGCATGATAGAAACTGAGGGTTCTATATCACAATATATAGTCTTGGTAGCCTCCATAGCAGTCTTGCTACAGTGGATATATATTTACATGTCAAACTATGGCTACTATGGAGTACTATAGATTTCATGCACAGTGCTATATTGCCTTTATATTGGGGACTTGTTGATGGAGCTATGAGTGCTATAGAGGCTATATAGTACTATATTGCCATGTGTGTTTTTCCTGATGTGAGAGCAAAGACATGGAAAGAACAATTGAAACATACATTTTGTGCACTGGCGGCAGCAGAGACCGACAAAGACCATTTGCAAGGGCATTGAAAGCTGCCTGTATCCGTGGCTCATAAATGGGATCGGAGGTCGCATGCTGCTTGCCTGATCAGTTATTACCTCCCTTTAACCTGTGAATGCCATCCCCACTCACCGCAGCGAAGCGGCTGCGTTGGCCAGTGAGCTCACTGCAACTTCAAACTCAGCCAGTCGGCAAGTGACACTTCAGTGACACAGACGTGACGACCGACTTTTTAGCTATCTCACTCATTTCTGCTTCAATTAGCTTCGTTTGACCTCGCAACGCTCCCAAAACACGCACTAGATGTAATGTAGTTGTGTAGACAATGAAAATTTTGTGTATTTTGTAGAAGTGCCGACTGACCATGGCGCCGAAGTTGTTGTACAGCATAGTACTTCAATGGGTCTAACTCGGCTATTCCCTGTATGCTGTACAGAGGGGAAACCGACAGAGCACCAGTCTCGGAGTAAGCAGAGGCAGTGTAGTTGGCAGTGAAAATGATTAGTAATCGTTTTGACCCCCGGCCCGTCAGCTCTCTTGTCACACTCTGCCGCAAGACTTCAACTCTCGATGGCGTGTGCCAGTCCACCACCATCCTGTCGTCCGTTGGCTGCGGCACCGACAATGAGGGCGACAGTGTCGTGATCGGAGGAAGTGCCATGTGCCCGACCGCACGAGGATGGGGAGGCAGCTGGCCTGTCACTGCCGGGTTCATCTTCCCGTGATAAGGTCATAACAAAACATGCAGGTCCTGGCCTCATGACATCCTGTTCGTGGCAGATGTCATACATGGTGTAGTTCACTCTAAGTATAGTGGATTCAATAATCTGATTGAAACCACTGACAACCTGAAGGTCATTGTGCTCCTCAGTGAATGAATGTTCATCGCCATTGTACTCGTAGCCATAAAGTCATGACAGAAGGTGATCTTTCATTTTTGTTTCAAAGTTCTGTTAGGGAATTAGAGGAAAGACTTTACACCCAAAGCATCTTACCTTCATGGCAGGATCTGATTGGTTCTCTCTAAGAAAACTTGCGAGGTTGAATGTGTTGCATGGTAGAGCACACATGACATGGTGGAGGTCTGACAATGATTTGATTCCATCTGGCAAAACAACTTCAGCAGCTAACTCTTGGGTTGTGTGATTGCCAAGCTGCCACTGGATAAGCATTCTTCGTCTCTCTTGTTTCATAAGTGCTGTTGCAACATCTCTTTTGTTGGTGTGTCAATAAAATTTCTTGATCATGCAGTGAGCAAGTTCACCCTAGGAATCACATCATTATGTAGTCTTTAGTATAATAACACATTGTTATCTACTCACTGTTTGTGTTGTATAAGAGTCTGTGGTACCAAACATTCGGATGGACCTTGAGTAATCTCCAAGCGCATGAAATTTGTAAGTATGAACATTGAAGGATTTTAGGCGAGCAGTCGATGTAGATTTTTCTGGGCCACTAGGTCCAGTCTGGGCCTGCTGTCACCTATGCCATGCAGCAACTTTATTTGGTAGTTCATATGTCTTGAACACATCACAGGTCTTTCGCTGGAATTGCTGAGTCTCAGCTGCAAGCTTCTTTACAGCTTGGTCAAGTCGGGCAAGGGAATCATCTGAATGCATTCGAAGTTTTGCAAGGGCATGCCATTCAGAAAGACAAAACAGAAGTGTTTTGATGAGGGCATCATGCTTCCCAGGGAACAAGCCTTCGAAGGCTGGGATCAAGCACTGCGTTGTTAAGTCCCATTATCCAAGATGGCCAGTATAATACAACACACCTGTAGCATGTCTTCAAAATGCCTAGCGACTCGCTGTCTCATCTCCACCACGTTCAGCGGAAAACAGCGGATTCCACCAATCCCAAATGGCAGTATTGCAGAAAATCTGCGATGATATTTTCAGTAATAAGTATCAGTATGCAACTATAATGGGTCAGAAACACTAACCATTCATTCAATGTGGACACCAGGTTTTGATCGATAGCATATAGTATTCGGATCAAGTGCTTGAGAACAGTCTTCAATACTCCAAGTTCAAACTCATGCATAAGATCCACAATGAGAGCGGTGTCACACACCAAACATGTTTGGTACTGTGGACATGGAGAAAGTTAGCCGATGAAATTAATGCAAAGAACACACCCAAGATCTGTTGAAAGATTGTCCCGACTTGAGGGATACAGACAGCCCTCGCTATCCATATCACGCAAAGTCAAGACTATCCTTATGTGAAGAATGAATACAAGCTCGTTGTAGCCATCTATCGCACGAGAATGACTATCCTGATGCGAGAGATGAATGCCAATGCTGACAGTCATCTATTGCACAAGAACCACCAAGAAGCAGAAGAATCCAAGGATTGATGATCATTTCAGTATGAGAGAGGAATGCAACCTACTGCAGTCCAACTCCCATACCAGAACAACCAAAGAAGCAGAAGAAACAATAGAGAAACAAAGGAGAAAAGGAAGAATCATTTTTAGCGCCCAAATGTCAAATTTAGGCGCCCCTGCCGGCATTCCGATATTTTGAATAGCTCTGCCATTTTTGAAGCTATCAATCATGTGACTATACCATCATGGAGCCTAGACCATGGTCTATCTGCCTGTCAAGTTCCGACGTAAATCTGTTTATTTCCCACGGAGATATTCTACCCGCAATCCAGACACCTGCTTCATCACTCACTATGGAGTCCACATTTTCTCTGGAATGTTTCTCTGCTATTGCAGCAGACCTCAACTATGTCCTGCTCTTGGGACAGCCTCTCCCTGAGCTCCTGTGTACTGTCTGGTACATATCTTCCCAGCCTGCTCCCTCAGTCCCTCTCGTTCTCGGTCAGCGCGTTCTCCTCGTCAGTCCTGCATCGTGCACGTACTTTGGTTGTCTCAAGTCTATCGTTAGATTTGAAAATTCATACCTGGTCGTCTCTGTGTCTCCTGAGTCCTCTGCATATGGTCCTTTCATCCCAGAGTCCTGTCACATCCATCTCCCTCTATCATTCATCTCACTTCCATGGACACGTTGAATCCGCTATTCACATTTCACTTCCCTGCTATCCCACAACAAACACGAATGAAACAGTGCTCTAGAACCCTTCTTAGGAGCCCTAATAGAGTACAGAACCTTCCCCTTACTGCTCAAGGGAAGACTGCACTTTGGGAGCACCAAATTTCACGTTTTTGCTCTACAGAAGCTCAATCCAAGGGATTTGTGACACTCTGTGACCAGCTGTGACTCTACTTGTCATTCCAGGCCCCCTGACACTGCTCTTCTGGTCGGATCAATTCTTTTATTATCCCCCAGCCACTCCCATCAGTGGCACTGCTTCAGAAGCTCATCTCCAGATCTAAAGTTCAATAAATCATAGGTTGTGCTTCCCTTCTTTCTGAGTCACACAGAGTCACTCTGGCTCACTCTGACTCACTCTGCTGCGCATTATTCATCCCCTCTTGGCATTACTAATCCCCATTACTCCCCTTACCAATCACTTACCAATCATCCTTCAAATCATGCTTATCATGCTGCTTATCAATTCATGACTCATGCCCCTATGATTCATATACATTATGTCATTGCATATGCTCATTTAGCTTTGATCTACTCATCCCATGCTTTCCCCCCCTCTCTTTTGGGCCCCATGCAATGATTTTTCCATATTCTTGATTATGCACCCCTTTTTACCTATGTTTTTGCTCTTTCCCTTGGCTCAGCAGCTTGTTCAGGCTCTCCCCATCAATGACTCAGCCTGATTACACTGCTTATCAATCGCTTACCAATTTCTTACCAATCTCTTACCAAGCACTTAGTCATTTGTGCTTACAGGGCCACAGCCCCTCCTGTATATAAACCAGCAGCCAAAGGCTGCAAGGAAGTGTCTGCTTCCCCCTCAATAAAGCGACCACATTCACTCTCCCTCACTGTCTATAAGCTCTATCTCTGTCTTTGAACTTGTAGGTCACCCAGTGCTGGCCTAAAGCTCCACTATTGTTGTTTGTCAGATATATCTTGTATCTGATCATTTCTCTAGGCTCAAGTGCAGTCTAGCATCTCTGTCCACTCTATCCCATCACTCTCTATCACATTTTTGAAGCAGGAACTGTCCCCTTGCTTCCCTGTTGCTCCATCACTGCTATTGCACCCCTGTTGCCAATCTATCATCGCTGCTCAATCTCAGGACTCTTCCTAACCACTGTGGTAGGCTGAAGAGGAGTCAATACCATCCCAAGTCGCATTCATTCCCCATCAGAAGCCCTTCCCTTCCCTCCTGCATCCTGCCTGAAGGCGTGCAGCACATCCCCCTGAGGAGATTAAATACCAGAAATGCAAAGGAAGACCACCACTCGCATATTGCTGTCATTTGGTGTTGGTTGTTGGTTGTTCTGACCTCTTCCCTCACTTAGGCGCACAGTGGAGAATATGTCAAAACCAAATGGTGAAAGGTGCTCAGCAAATGTATTCTTATGGGAGTTAAGTACAAGGACTGACAAAATGAAGGTGTCCGTCTCACCAATGTAGGCACCAATGACCAATCCTTCAGAATTTTCTCGACCACTGCACCCTTGATGGGATTTCCAAGCTTGTAAATCCCATGTATCGCAGCACAGATCTTGTCTTGTAGATAACTGCGTGCACAGGTGAGTCGTGCCATGAAGTCTGAGGGAAGTCCAAGGCGATGAAATGAAGCCTGTGGAATGTTGCACCTAGGACAAGGGCACAACCCCTTGTCGTGAATAGTCGCGATAACGACTCTGTCAAATGAAACTTAACTTGTCAGAGCCAAGGCAGGAGTACTCAGTGTACTTTTCTGGATAATCAGCTGAATATGTAAAAATCCGGGGGTAGACACGACGCAATACCCCATCATGGCACTTAATTACAATGCCATTTCTGTATGCCTCAATAAACTCGTCGCCCAATATTATCTTCCAGACAGCATGGAAAAGTTCACACTTGCAATGCATTAACAAATCCGCATGATTGCTCTTGTTCGTAAAACTATTCAAGAAATTGTTGATCGATTCCAGAGGCTAGACAACACTATACATTATTGCCATGTAAACATTGATTATACATACTTACAGATGGAATAAAAGCCACTGGGTGGCATATCCCTGAGCTGGGAGATGCGTGCTTGTACTTGGATAGGTTCCCAAAGAAGAGGTACATGGGCCATGCAGTTGCATGGCCGAACTGAGTAAGATGTGTACTATCAGACCAAAACATGAGGCCCGCAATTGTTCGTTCAAGGGTGCAACCATCCACTCTCCGCTGCTTTTGCACATCATCATGAGCTTTGTTCCAGGTGTCGGATGTATACAACTCATCATAAAGTTGTTGTTCCCTGCCTGTAACCAGAGACTTCCATATGCGCCTGAATGGAGTACAATGAAACCACTTCGAAACGGTATCCGTGAATGCCACCTGAATGACTGATACAAGTGGGCAGTATGTGAGGCCATGCACTGTGAATGTCCTTCCATTTCCTTCACTGCACTTCTCACGTGAGGGAACTTCGATGTCAACACCAACTTCCGTCTTCCAACCATCCCACTCTCATGCATCTGTAGACTGGGAGCTATGTGCAAAAGCTGCTTCTGACTTGTCCATTTTCTTGATTGCTGTCTTGGCATTGAAGGCTGAGAGATCCTCCAGCTTGAAATCATCGGCGAGAAGCACGTTGTGGACCAGCCTTGTGGTCTCAGCACTGGATTTCTGGTCATTTCCTGTTAACTGCCAACTCATCAACCTCCATGTTGATATATTTGACCATGGCCAGGGTGGCGATTTGGGTCGAGTATTTGGGCCTAGTGTATTGCCATCATCGTCAGTGGGATTGGAGAGTTCCTCAGCCGGAACACAGTGCTTGTTGACAAGAAAGTATGATTATATCTTATCTTAATCTAATCTTGGAGATTTCCAGAGATCACATGACTGGCTCCACAAGATAGCTGGAACTATCACATGCAAGGCACGTGTATAACACATGCTGATGCATGTTACAGGCACGTTTCCAGATAACTATGTTTATGGAAACTGCACCTACTACATATGGGAATATGGTGAAATAGGCAAGAATAATACTTATCTATGCACAGACCATGTACCACAGGTATATATACCCTGTAGGATATCCCATGTAGAATAGGAACGAACTCAGTGTCTAACACCTAGTTCAATACAGTTCAACTGTTCTCTCATTACTTGCTACTTCATAAAACAACTCAACTTCAAGAACCAGCTACTAGCTATCAAGGTACGCTTGCGCTACCCCGTTGCTGTTGCCCCAGTTTTGTTGCTACAGGTTATGAGCCCTGTTTAAGGCCATACCAGGAAGCATATGGCAGTTCTGTCTTCATCACTGCCTCCTGCTATGAACCTTAGACAGCTCGTAGCTGAAGTTCTTCACGAGTTACCATTTGTTTTTGCCATGATATCTCTTATGATATATTCTTTGTTTGTGTTTTGGTTTGAATGCTGGAGATACAACTACATTGCCGCACTCTTTGTGTGTTATGCAGTTCGTCTCTTGGTTACCTCACAGCCATGTCCTGCTGCTCCTCCCATTGTTGGCAATGTGGGATTATTTCCCAATGCTAACAACCCCCTTGGTGACGATGATGAGATTGTTACCATCAATGTTACAGCTCCTCCTAGTGTCCATCAAACGGTGGATTTCTATTGGAGAGAGGCCCTTCGAAATTATCGAGGGTACACACCAAGGACAAACCATAGAGCCGATGAGCTCAGTGGTAATATGGGACATATTAGAAGCCTTTTGCCTTTTAATATGCAGGACCATCTTCACTTCACGAATCATGACCGTTTTTATGGATTCATTGATAGTCACATCGCTGTTCCTGATCCTCAGTGGGCGTTGCCCTACCAATTCCATGTCTTGTTCAGACATTGGCAATCTGTTATCATTGAATCTCTTCTGTATGATGAAGAGATATTCATTGATAACATTTCAGATGCCAATTACCTTCGAACAGACATCAGACTCCGACTTGAGGAATTCGCACAAGAACAGGCCCAGGCCAATCTCCAGGTGGAACTCATCTCAAGACAGCTCGCCAATTTATGTTCCTGCGCCTCTGGCCAGGAGCAAAAGTGAACTACAGATGCAGGAAAGAGGAAGGAGGGAACAGGGAAGGAGGATTGTAAGGATTGGTAATCGTCGAGTGGTACAACCACGACAAGGCCCCACTCCACCTCCTACCTATGCTGCTGACCACCGTAGAGCTCTTCAAGAGTGATGGTGATGACGCACCAATGTGATTGCTGAAGGAGAAGTCGCCACTGACATTCAACCTGATCTGGAGGATAACGGTCCACCCTCTACCGGAGGTGTTTGGACTCAATACGTGCAGGGAGTATTAGAGGAATTCTATGTCGAGCTTAGGCCTGGTGTAGGTTGTGCCACACACCTAGAAAGCCACCCTTCCGAGGAGTTTGCATCAGCAAGGTGACAATTTCTCTGACAGCACTTAGGTCCCTTAACAGTCTGAAATGGTCTGACATGACTTAACAGTCTGGGAGCATCTGGCATCAGACTGGGAGTTCTGGAATCAGACATTTAAGACCAGTCAGACCAGTCAGACCCTCCAGACAGTAAGTCAGTCAGACACTTAAGACCACCCAGACCAGTCAGACCAGTCAGACCCCCCAGAGAGTAAGTCAGTCAGTCATTTAAGACCACCCCAGACCAATCAGATCAGTCAGACCCCCCAGACAGTAAGTCAGCCAGACATGTAAGACCACCCAGACCACCCAGAGCCATCAGACCCCTCAGATAGTAAGTCAGTCAGACACTTCAGACCACCCAGACTAGTCAGACTCCTCTGACAGCAAGTCAGTCAGACACTTAAGACCACCCAGAGCAGTCAGAGCAGTCAGACCCCTCAGACAGTAAGTCAGTCAGACATTTAAGACCTGTCAGATCAGTCAGAGCAGTCAGACCCACAAGACAGTCAGTCAGTCAGTCAGTCAGACCAGTCAGACCAGTCAGACCCCTCAGACAGTAAGTCAGTCAAACACTTAAGACCAGACCCCTCAGACAGTAAGTCAGTCAAACACTTAAGACCATCCAGAGCAGTCAGAGCAGTCAGACCCCCCAGACAGTAAGTCAGTCAGTCATTTAAGACCCTGCCAAACATGTCAGACCAGTCAGACTGATCAGACCCACCAGACAGTCAGACCATTCAGATACTCCAGACCAGTCAGAGTGGTCAGAGTGGTCAGAGTGGTCAGACCCCCAGACAGTTAGGCCAGTCAGACACTTCAGGCCACTCCAGACCAGTCAGATTCCCCAGACAGTCAGGCCAGTCAGACACTTCAGACTGTGTCAGATCAGTCAGAGTGGTCAGAGTGGTCAGACCCACTAGACAGCCAGGCCAGTCAGATAGTTCAGACCAATCCAGAGCAGTCAGAGCAGTCAGAGTGATCAGACCCCCCCAGACAGTCAGGCTAGTCAGACACTTCAGACCACCCCAGACCAGTCAGACCAGTCAGACTGGTTAGACCCCCCAGGGTGTCAGACTATCAGACACCCCAGACCACTTCAGACCGGTCAGATTGGTCAGAATGGTCAGATCTGCCAGACAGTCCAACCAGTCAGATATTTCAGGCCACTCCAGACCAGTCAGAACAGTCAGAGTGGTCAGACCCTTCAGGTAGTCAGGCCAGTCAGACACTTCAGGCCACTCCAGACCAGTCAGACCAGTCAGACCCCCCAGACAGCCAGGCCAGTCAGATGCTTCAGACTGCTTCAAAGCAGTCAGAGCAGTCAGACCCACCAGGTAGTTAGGTCAGTCAGATACTTCAGGCCATTTCAGAGGTGTCAGAGTTGTCAGAGTTGTCAGACCCCCTAGGCAGTCAGACCAGTCAGACACTTCAGACTAGGGTTTGTCACGGGTATACCCACGGGTGGGAATAGCTCAACCCGTACCCACACCCGCACTACATACCCACACCCGCCAAGCGGGTACGGGTATGGTCAACGGGTATCACGGGTACCATACCCGTTGGCATACCCACAATGGGTATGAACGAGTATACCCACAGGTCTGAGTACAATGTAGGTACAGTCTGGGCAAAGCATAGATACATGTGCAATGTAGATGTAGGTGTACTACTAACTAATCTAAGTTCGTGCCACCCTCAGTCTCATCTTCATCATCGACTTCTGGTAGCGCGCCAACCTTGAGGACGTCTTCATTCTTGACAAGCCCAAGGTGGCTCCATGCACCGAGGCATAGCAATGCCCTGGTTGAATCAACAGACAGACGAGAGCGAACATGTGAAAGAAGTAGCTGGCCACGGCTAAAGAGGCGCTCAACATCGATTGAAGTAGCTAGCGGAGATGTCAGTAAAAGAAATAATGCGAGGCCAACTGTGCAGTGCACACCTGGGACAGAAAGGTAATCGAGTGCCATCCTCGAAAGGCAAGGATATGTGGCACGGTGCTCATGACACCATGCAATGGCACCTGTGACGTGCTCAATGTCAGTGGTAAGGTAGCGGTCGAGCTCCGTATGATGATCGGAGGATCGGGGAGGAGGTAAAGCATCAAGACGGTTGAACATGTTGGGCACGGCAGCACTCTGCACGGCATCTGTTGAAGTCTGTATTCCTGATCCAGGTGGGCAATCGGTGAGTGTTCTTGAAGTATGTTAATTTGTAGCATGGGTGAAGAACTAGTATAATGTATGAATGTCCGAGACCAGATTCAGAAAACAAAGGATAACTTACCCATCGCAATGCGGTAAAGCACTGACTTGTCTGTTGATGAGTAGTAACGACTTAGTGTTTTCTGTGCAAGCTCCATGGAAGCACGGATTGGGGCAGAATAAGATTGACTGTGAGCATAGCTGGTAAATTCCCTGTCCATGAGATCCATGGCAGGGATGACGGATGCGAGATTGGGGATGCAAACTGGTTGTTCTTTCGTAGCTTTCGTTGGGATGTATGTACTGCCGCGCGAGAAGTAGAGTGTAGCGTCTTTGAGAATCTGCAAACGTGTCATTTGTTTGTTTGTTTGACGGAACACATGACCAACATGCGGCCACTACTGACCTTCAAAACATCGCGCAGCTCCCCCAGCACTTCCCACTCATGGTCACTCAACTCAAACACCCTCAACCCCAAGTCCCTACGCTGGGTAACTCCATCCACTGCATCCCAGTAGTCAACGCCAACGTCAACCATATCGCAACACGAATTCCAGCGAGTGGAAACATCACGCGGTATCAGGCGGGGCTCCAGCTCAAGATCACGGCAGATTTCTCTCCAAAGCAGGGAGAACAATGGTCGTCGAATGAACAACCTTGAAGGCCAGCTTGCGCAGCTGTTCCAGGCAATTAACAGCTTGTCTCAGGTAAGTGTTTTCGCTCACCTTGCCAACTGCTAATCTGATCGGACGAATCGATGCCTGTAGCTGACGCCGCTCAACATCACTCAATGCTTCAACTTCATCCACCCATCCTTCAGCATTGTCATTCTCGACTGCCTGTCCGTCAACTTCACCGCTTGTCTCAGCAATCATTGTCGCATCCTCTTCCTCCAACTCTGTCTCAAGCTCAGCCAGTTCAACGTCCCCCAAATCTTTTTTCTTTGGATCAAACAGCCGCATCAGCGACTTGGCCACAAGGTTCGTTATATGCAAGAAGCAGCGCGATCGTGCGGTTGCCCCATTAAAGCTGGGTACCTTTTCTTCCAGCTTGCGGACCATCACATTGTTGTTCGATGCGTTATTGCATGTCACGGCGAGTATCTACTGTTGTTAGTCGAAGGTAAGTCGTCAAGCTTATAATATGTACCTTATTTGATATGTTAAACTCATCCAGAACCTGAGCAAAGACGTTTGCAAGTTCGTCCCCTGTGTGGGACTGTAATCCAATTGTCATCAGTCTTATTACATGATAGGTAAGTTATTCTTACCCTAGCAACTTCGACGATATCTAACGGAATGCTCTGCAGTGAGCCATTATTTTCAAAGTGGACGCCAAATGCTATATATGCACGATGGTTGGGTGATGTCCACCCATCTGTCGTGAAATTGAGTTTTCCTGGGTACTCCTAGTAAGTTTTTCAGCGTCATCACACTGTCAGTCCTCAAAGATACTGACCATCATCATTGTAGCCATCCGCTTCCGTGTTTGAATGAAGACCACACGAACGTCTCGAGCAATTGTGCTCACAGATGGTAAGTAGTATGCTGGTCTACCTGTCTTCATCAAGCACTGAAAAGCACGGTCTTCGACAATATGAAATGGCCGCAGGCTTTCGGCCACCCAGCGTACAATTTCTGCCCTTCATAGGTGCTCCATGTCAGTCAATACACTTGTAGGTTGGCCGGCAATGTTACCTGGTTTCTGCGGGCGTGTGTGGTCGAGTGGAGTGAGTAGGCTTTCCCTTTCCCTTCCTTTCAAAAGCCTCCGTAATTGACCCGTTGTGCAGAATCCCGTTGACAATCTTTGTTTGGACATCATTAACATCCTTTGCATCGTCAGCGGTGTTCATCACGTCTTCACCCCAGCAGCTCTTGAGTGCTTGCGCAGGTTACTTGTAGACTTGGAATCTTTGGTGTCGAGAAACCTCCGGATCTTGACACTGCAACGAAGCCCGCGGCAGCGGAATTGATGCGCACAGCGCCCATCACTATAAATCACTTCGGCCTTAAAAATGTATAAACCGGTGAGGACCACTCCTTCAGCATACGCTCTACAAAATAAATTAGAAATAATGTGAATTTACAGATCCTTGAACGTACCCAACTCATCTTTGGGGCTCTCTGCTGGTTCAGCTGCAGGGCTCGAGTTGCGTGTGGACTCTTCATGGATCGGGACATCCTTGTCAACATTGGTCGTTGCACGTGCCTTCTTTCCGATTACATCACCACTATCAGTGTTCTTACGCTTTGTTGGTAGCTTCGTGGAGGCAACCTCTGGAGTCTCCCTTTCGTTGGGAGTGTCTGCATTGCTGTCTGGTGGTTTATTCAGCAATGCATGCCTCTCCTCAACAGCTGCTTTGGCTTTCTCGGTCAATTTTGGCACCTGTTTGCTTGTTGTGGTGGACATGGTGGGGAATATGGCTGCATAAGACAAATTTCACTTTCTCATTCAGTAATGCCACAGTCTGTCACCGGAGTTTGGAAGCTTGACATTTGTCCATTGCAAATTAGTTCGTGTACTTGGAGATTTGAAATACACTGCTTGGTCTGACATACCCAGGTACCCGCACACCTGCATACCCGTGGTAAAACCCACAGCGCGGGTACGGGTATGGGTACCAAATTTCATGGGTGGCTAGATTGGCAACCCGTACCCGTATCCGTGTGGTACCCGTACCCGCATACCCGTGCGGGTCAGCCATACCCGTGACAAACCCTACTTCAGACTGCTCCAGATCAGTCAGAGCAATCAGAGCAGTCAGTCCCCACTGACACTCAGAGCAGTCAGACACTTCAGACTTCTCCAGATCAGTCAGAGTGGTCAGTGGTCAGACCCACCAGGTAGTCAGGCCAGTCAGACAGTCCAGACTAGTCAAAGTGGTTTAGACCAATCAGACCAGTCAAACATTTAAGACCCTGCCAGACATGTCAGACCAGTCAGACTGATCAGAACCCCCAGACAGTCAGACCAGTCAGACACTTCAGATCATTCCAGACCAACCAACCAGTCAGACTGATCAGACCCCCTAGGGTGTCAGACTGCCAGATAGTCCAGACCAGTCAGAGCAGTCAGAGTGGTCAGACCCCCTCAGACTGTCAGACTGCCAGACTGGCCAGACAGATCAGACACAGACAGTCAGACCAGTCAGACACTTCAGATCATTCCAGACGGGTCAGAGCAGTCAGACTCTCCAGCTAGTAAGGTTGTCAGATAGATAAGACCATTCAGAGTAACCAGCACAATCAGGCCCTGCAGATAATAAGTCACTCAGAAAGTTTAGACCACCCAGACCATCAGACTGTCAGACAGTCCATATGAGTCATGGCAGCCAGATACCCCAACCAGTAAGTTAGTCAGACAGTCAAGACCATTCAGACCATTCAGACCATTCAGAAAATGTGATTAACAGACAAAACCTAATAGTCAATCATTGTTGTTACATATGTCTCAAGAACAAGCAATAGTGTAACAATATATTCATGTAACTAATCTATAATTGTTAGGGGTCCCTATTGTCATTTAGGCATGGGTCATCATTGCCTAGGGGACAGGTTGCCACCATGGTTGTCAACAGTGATGCTGGCAGTCAAATCACCTTGTTTACAAGGTCACTGCATGTGGAAATTGTAGATGCTTTTTTCAACATCCATGCAATTGCCTGTAGTAACAAAACTCTGCTGTGGAAAAAGCCATAGTTTGGAGGCCACTTCACAAGTGTACCAGCTCTCTATAGTTAAGAAGGTGAATGGTACAGTCATTCAGATTGGCTTGTGCCAAGGGGGTTAGTTTAGAGATATATGAGCATGCACATAAACAAGGTGCCTGCCATCGGTGATGGCTTTGTTCTGGTTAAAGGTGTATGGGTGTTAGGTCCTAGCAGAGTTTGAAACCTAACCTAGTGGTCCTCCTCTACTATGAATTATTTTATTTTATTTTATTTTATTTAATATTTGGCTGACCCATACACCTTTAGCTAGAGTGCCCAGATTAATCTCTTCCTATCCTCTGCATTTGAAATTAGGGCTATACAAATGCAGAGGATAGGAACAGATTAATATCCATTCACCCTGCCTGTGGACAACACCAAATTTGACCACATGCTCACACTGGGTCAATCCAGTGTCAGTAGTATAGTAGCAATAACACATCAATACCAAAAAAAGAGCCATTAAAACAAAACAATTTTTATTGTATCAAGGTATGACATGGACTAAATACTATATTAAATAAATTGCACCGCCGCCGCCATCGTGTGATCATCGACGCGGGGTGGTGGGTGGTAGTGGGTCGGTGTCGTCGCCGTTGTCGCGTTGGTGGGCCAATGTGGTGGTGATCAGTGTTTCGCATTGTCGACGCAGTTGGGTGGTGGACATGTCATTGGCCGTTGTCGTCGCGTTGGTGGTCGACGACGCCGGTGGCGGTAGTGGAGGCTGTCGTGGTCGTCGGTGTTGGTGGCCATGTCGACGACATTGAGGGTGGGGTGTGGTCGTTGTCGTTGTCGCAAATGGTGGTGGGGACGTCGTCGTCATCACGTTGGTGGTGGCCGTCGTCGTCGTCGACGCTGGTGGTGGAATGGGTGGTGGGTGTCGTCGTCTTGCACTCGCCGTCGCCGTCCTCGTCCTTGTCGCATCAACCTCGTCGTCCTTGTCCTCGTCGTGTCATCCTCGTCGTCATCCACACGGGTGTTGGTGATGGTGGGGTTGGGCGATTTGCTGGCGGTGGTGGTGTCGTCGACGGCTACGACACTGGGGCTGGGGTGGTCACCGTTGTTGACGACGACACTGGTCGTCGTCGTCGCTGCAGGTGCTGCGGTGGTCGTTGTCAGTAGTGGTTGGTGGATGCGAAGAACTTACCTTTGTGCAGAGCGCGGGACTTAGAAAAAAAAATGGAGTTGTTGTGATTACAAATCACGTCACAACAAATGCAAACTTTCTCTACATAAGTCCCGCGTCACCACTCTGCCTCCCATTCAACCACGACGACGACGACGCGTCGACCACCACCACCCACGACCACGACCACCACCCACGATGACAAACGACTCGCTATCAGGTACGTACCATCGCATGCAGCGCCCACCACTAACACGCGACCATGACAGCCCCAGCATCGTCTCTAACGGACGACCGTGGATGATGACGACGCCCACCCCTACGTCGTCTCTAGCGGGCGACCGTGGACGACGACGACGCCCACCCCTACGTCGTCTCTAACGGACGACCGTGGACGACGATGACGCCCTCCCCTACATCGTCTCTAACGGACGACCGTGGACGACGATGACACCCTCCCCTACGTCTTCTCTAGCGGACGACCGTGGACGACAACGACGCCCTCCCCTACGTCGTCTCTAGCAGGTGACCGTGGACGACGACGATGCCCACCCCTACGTCGTCTCTAACGGACGACGGACCATAATCACCCATCCCAGCGTCGTCTCTGACGGACGACGGACGACGCTCAACGTCGACGACCTGCGTCAACGTTGCAGGCAACCACCTGGACAACGACGATGACCCCACCACCACCAGCGACGACAACCACGACGTCGACACCCCCCGCGTCCGCCATCCCCAGCACTTTGCCCAAAGACGACAACAACATTCTCCCAGCCCCAGCGTCATCTGGCGACCGCAACGACGCGTACCCGTGTCCCCCAGCCCCAGCATTGTCGACACAGCCATCACCCACACCCACATCGGCGTCGATGACGCGACTATTACGCTACCAGAATCTATGATGCCCCCCCTCCATTCGTATATAATATATATTTATTGTATTTTTTCAGAATTAATATAAATTTATTAACATGAATATTAAACAAATTAAGTGATAAAAGAATACAGATGGATAGAGCTAATGGCCTGGCCAGTCTGACTTATCTGACTGGTCTTACTGGTCCAATTAGTGTTATTGGTCTGGCTAGTCTTACTAGTCTAATTGGTCTAACTGGTCTGAGTCTCTGAATTGTCTGGCCACTCTGGCCAGTCTTACTGATGTGACTTGTCTGGGTGGCCTGACTGGTCTTGTTGGTCTGGATTGTCTTAAATGTCTGACCAACTTACTGTCTGACAGGTCTGACAGTCTGGGTGATCTGATTAGGCTGGGTGGTCTGGATGGTCTGGATTGTCTTGACTGTCTGACTGACTTACAGTCTGGGTGGTCTGGATGGTCTGGATGGTCTTCACTGGCTGACTGTCTGACTGGCTGGCTGGTCTGGCTGGTCTGACATGTCTGAATGGTCTTCACTGGCTGACTGACTTATGATCTGGGTGGTCTGACAGGTCTGACAGGTCTGGATGGTCTTAACTGTCTGACTGACTTACTGCCTGAGTGGTCTGACCAGTCTGACCGGTCTGGATTGTCTTAACTCTCTGACTGACTTACTGCCTGGGTGGTCTGACTGGTCTGGAGTGGTCTGGACTGTCTGACTGGTCTGACTGGTCTGGTGGTCTGGCCATCTGGTTTCAGACACCCTGGTCTGATGGTCTGGAATGGCTTGACTGACTTATCTGACTTATCCATCTTAACTGTCTGATTCCAGACAATCCAGACACTGTAAGAGAGTTAAGACCAATTGTCACCTTGCTGATGTACTGTCATTTCATTTCATTTCAACTACTCTTTGTGCCAAAGTTGTCCTTGCAACTTGGTCACTCCACCTGGCTTCTCCCTCTGCTATCACTTGCTGCTCTCACTCCTCGTGCTGTCCGCTGTGTCCGCTGCAATCTGTCGATTCACTGAGCTGCTTTGCTCTCTATTACGAAATGTACCTCAACACTCAGATCCCCCTTGCTCTCT